>QLOM01004659.1:27895-38973 GCA_003313785.1 Termitomyces sp. MG148 | reverse complement strand
CTACCAGCTGTGTGACTGAGCCATAGCCTCCAGAGGTCGCCCTTACAGACAGGGCTGGGAGGGAGTGGCTGAATGGGGAAGGAAGGTCAGGAAAGTGATGCACCACTGATGTGTGATGTGTTGGTGTGGAAGTTGTGTGCATGTAAGGGAGGGAAGTTGAGTTGGATTGGGTCAGGATCTATCCTGGATGTGGGTGGGGGGCAAGGGGGAGGCAAAAGAAATGATGGGGTTGTGACAGTTGAGAAGCATCAGTGGAGCTTTGTCCAGAGGCAGAGGTTGCAGGTGCTGGTGTAGGTCTCTATGTAACACAACATCTGCGGCCACCAATAGTTTTGAGAGACCAGCTCAAGTGTCTTTCAGTAGCCAGGGTGTCTGGCAATGTGGGAGTCATGGTGCTGTTTGATGATGCACTGATAAGACTCAGGCTGGGCTCAGCGCAGCAAAGCTATAATTAGCGACTTTTGTTGATAGGAGTTTGGAGGCTCACTCAGGCGATCAGGTGCGACGTGGACTGCACATGACTAGGCGACCACAGGATGTTTAGTGCATGGGACTTCTAGACCACGGAACTTGCCCACCTGACTGTTAGTGCACGGGACTGCACACATGACCTCGGGTTCAATAACAGGTCACCAATCAAAGATAGCCGGCGCCTTATAAGATTATGCGTTTAACGATTTGCCGACGGCCATCAGTAGGCTGTCACTTCTTCAGCCCCGGTGCCTAGCAGTTAGCGACGCTTAACTTTACTGACGCTTAGTGACTTTGGCAACGCCAGCCTCCTTGATTGTTTCAGACCTCAGGAGAGTCACCGCGTATTTGACTGATTTCAGTGCTCACTTGTTGACTTAGCGCTTGCCGACTTGATAGACACCGCGGGTTAGCTATTTCACATTCTATTCTTCTTGTCATAGTCCCTTCCCCATTTTGTTACTTAGCGACTTATAGCTTAATTAACACGGCAACTTAGCACCTATAAATACTGTACATATTTTGTCCTAAGGAGCATCGAATTCTACTCTTCACAGTTTAGATCACAACTTGCGCACACTAAGTTCCTCGGAGTTGCTAAGTGATTTCCAGGTTTACCGACTACACTAAGCTTGCCGCTTCTTTGCCAGTCTTGCTGACTGTCTAGGTGCTATATGGGCACACTTCAACTACGTTACGTCGCCAAGTCCCTACCGACTGTTGGCACTCTAGCGCCTTGCAGGCTACATGGCTTAGATTGCTAAGCACCTCTGTTCCAATTACTGCATTTTTCCTTAACAAACTAGGTTTCTGGGACACTGCCCGGACTCTCTCTCAACTAGCGACCGCCCAACGCATTACCCTTCACAGTAGCTAGGTACAGTTTACCCTTGACAGTACTTAGCAACTTTTGGGCGTCATCAGCGCCTCTGAAGCTCTGAGTTGTTTAGCACATAGATATGTCCCCAAAAGGTCAGGAGTCTGTCCTGCAGGCCCCACTTGTTAGTGCATATGGATTTTGCACTGAAGGGGCATCCCAAGCATAGTGCCAATGTGGCCTTTGCAACCAAGTCCTCCTGCATTCTCTCCCAGTTACCTCAGTGGATGTTCTAGAGTATGTTGACCTTATCTCTTTGAACCGCTACCTCTTCAAGTGCACAAATGGCAAATAGCTCCGGGCACAGGAGGGTGATGTTGTCATTGTCTCCTGCACTAAAGCTGTGGTTGGTGTGCTGGGAAAGGGCATTGGGCTTCTTCATGCTTTGACCAGGCTTGTGGTGCAGTGTAAAATTGAAGTTGGCAAGGTACAGGGACCACCGGGCCTGTCAATGGTTGAGCTTTTTGGCTGTCCAGAAGTATTCCAAGTTCTTGTGGTCCGTCCAGACTTTGAATTTGTGCCAGGTCCCCTTTAGGAAGTGGTGCCACTCCTTTAGTGACCGAATGATTGCAAGCATCTTCTTGTCATGGATCTCATAGTTCCGCTTCACAACGTTGAGGCTCTTGGAGTAGAAGGCAACAGGGTGCCACTTACCATCCTCTAGGGACTGCTGAAAGAGGACTGCACCAGTAGCAAAGTTAGAGCTGTCCACCTTGACTTGGAAGAGCAGATCATTGTCAGAGAAGAGCAGAACAGGCTTGGAGGTAATGGTGGACTTCAAGGTATCAAAGGCCTGCTGTTCCGCGTCTCTTCAAGCCCATGCAATGTTCTTCTCAGTGAGGTCAAAGAGGGGCCGAGTGTAGTAGGAGAAGTCCTGGATGAACCGCCAGTAGAAGTTGGTGAACTCCAGGAAGGCCTGTACTTTCTTCTTGCTCTGGGGTTCCAGCCACTGCGTGACACCAGTCACTTTCACTGGGTTTCACCGTGCTATAGGAGATAATGAGTCTGAGGTACTTGATGTGGGTCCGCTTGAACACTCATTTCTCTGGCTTGAGGTAGAGCTGGTGTTAGTAGAAATAGTTCAGAACGACTTGCATAATCCAATAATGTTTCTCTAACGTCTTGGTGTAGATGAGGATGTCGTTGAAATACATGCAAACTACACTGTCGGCTATAAGGTCCCAGAATATATTGTTCCTCATGGTCTAGAAGGTGGCGGGGCTATTGGTGAGTCCAAAGAACATCACCAGAGGTTTAAACAGCCTATGGGTGGTCTGGAATGCTGTCTTCCACTCATTTTCCTCCTGGATGCGCACATTGTTGTAGTTCCAGCGGACATCCAACTTGGTGAAGTAGTGTGTACTCCAGAGATTGTTGATCAGTTTCAAGATGAGGAGAAGTGGATAGTGGTTCTTGACAGTCATTGCATTGAGCACACAATAGTCCTAGACCAACTGGAGGGAGCCATTCTTCTTTTTGATGAAAAACACCGGCAAGGCCATCAAGGACTTTGAGGGGCAGATTTGTCTGGACTCCAGATTCTCCCAGAGGAATGCGTCAAGTTCATCTTGCTCTTTGGGAGCAAGCAGGTAAACCTTGCAGTTGACTGGCTTCAAATCTAGCAGGATTTTGATGGCATGGTCCCACTGCTTGCGTTCCAGGAGGGAGTCAAATAAGGCCTTAGAGAAGACGTCCTCAAAGTCATGCAGGTAGTCAGGGACTGTCAGGGGACTCCTCATCTTTCCTTTTTTTATCCTTCTTTTCCTTTCTTGTTTATTTTTTTACCTTTAGTATAGTTCTCTCTTACCTTCTTTTACTGGTTTTGTCTGCTCTAGCTTACCTAATAAGCTGCATGTGATCCGGTAACTACTAAGTCACATGCTATGTCCGAGTTTTTCACTATTTAGGTTAAGGTTAGCCACCTTGTTGATCTGTATAGTTGTTTCCCATGCTTTTGAAGCCTCAGAAGCACCAGCCCTAGCATAGGGAATCCTTAGACTTGTTCTCTTTGGATCTCCCTCTGCCAGGTGAGTAGTCATTGTAGTATTACTTATGCATTTTCTAATATACTTTGGATTTCCCTCTGCCAGCTGTGTGACTGAGCCATAGCTTCCAGAGGTCGCCCTTACAGGGACCACATCTTGAAAGGCCCTTGAAGGGGCATTTGTCATGAAGGCTTAGGCCAGCTGCTGAGAGGTGGTCTGGCTAGCTCAGATCTCCTTCACAGCTGGTGGGGGTTGTAGCATGGTGGCATAGATGTAGTCTCCTACCTTGATGGCTTTGTCCAGAAGCTCCAGGTCTAGTGTGGGTAGGAACTCCCCCTCACGTCCCTTTTCCTAGCCAGGGTTCCCTCCACTATGTCTGTTGTTTTTGTAGAGGGCCTTTCTATGAGGGAATGCCAGAAGTGAAGGGTCCAGCAGGTTAAGATCCATGAATGGGAGGTACTCCACCCGACATGCTCAGATAGCTGCATGTTCCTGCATCACGGTGTGCTGCTCCTTCTTTGCTTTGTCTGCACAGGTGGCACAACGTCGGAGGCACCAACTCATGCTGATTTCTCCTGAGGCCCAGTCAATCTCTAGTTTGTGCTCCTGGAGCCAGAGAAGTCCCAGAATCATCTCCTGTTTGCTGATGCTTGTAAATATAAAGGTAGTGCACTCTGCATGGGACTTGTAGTACAGAACAAGGTCCATCATGGACTTGATGGATCCTGCTTTGTTATAAGTGCCATCAATGTTGTACACTGGAGTGAGGAATAAGAGGGGCCAAGTGGTGAGTTGGTGCTGCTCCATGTAGCTAGCATCCATGAAGAGTCCAGTTGCTCCAGAGTCCAGGAGGGCGACTACGCTCTGAGTCTGCTGCATATCAGTGGTTTCAATCTCCACATTCATCTGGAGCAAGTTTGATGACAGAGTAGATGCTATGATGTAGCAGTGGAGGAGATGGCGCTCCCAAGCAGGAGTGCGTGCTTGGGGAGGAGTCAAGGAGGGTTCAGGAGAGCTGTTGGGTATGTTAGAGGTGATGCTTATGGTTGGAAGTACTGAGTTGTTGACAGAAGTTGTATTGATCTCTTCTACTGACAGGCATGCAAACTGGTTAGCACTAGGCAATGAGAGCATATTTTTTACCTGTTGCGTCCATAAAAACCCTCCTGTGGCTTCTCCAACTCTTCAGCAACAAGAGGGGTCTTGTGCATGCTTTCTGAGATGGGTGCGTCCAGAGAAGGGATCCTGGCCACATTGTGGTCTGCTAGGAGTTGCTAAGAGCAGCTCTTCCTGCTCCTTTGGGGATAGATATTGGACTTCTAGGCTCCAAGGGCAGTGGCAGGCAAAGTGGCCATGTGTGCCGCAGTGTCAGCACAAGAACAGGAGGGGTGCATACTGCTAAAAAGTGTCCACATCCATTGGGGTGCCTGGGAGTAGTACTGGGGGTGCCAAAGGCGCTGCTGACAATGTTGCCAAGGCCAGAGCAGTTGGTTGGCAAGGGAGCATAATGGGTAGGTGCAAGGACAAAGCAGGGGCTGTGGCCTTGCGGAGGTCCTGTTTGAGCTCTATGAGCTGCTACTGCTCTCAGGCTACCCAGTACCATGACAGGACCTGATTGTCTGCTGGGCATCCCTCCATGAGGTTATTGATGCACTCTATTAGGACTGGATGGAGCTCTTTCCAAAAGGTGAGGCATAGCTGCAGGCCGTTTGGGTACTTGGCCTGCTCTATCAGCACATGGAACAAGTCAATGTACTTGTTCAGGGATTGCTTTCCTTGGCTGTAGTGGTCTCTGTCTTACGGAACCTGTAAGGGCAACCTCTGGAGGCTATGGCTCAGTCACACAGCTGGCAGAGGGAAATCCAAAGTGTATTAGAATATATATAGGTAATACAACAATAACTATCCACCTGGCAGAGGAAAATTCAAAAAGAACAAGTCTAAGGATTCTCTATGCCAGGACTGACGCTTTTGAGGCTTCAGAAGCATGGAAAACAACTATACAGATCAACAAGGTGGCTAACCTTAACCTAAATAGTGAAAAACTCGGACGTGGCATATGACTCGGTAGTTACCGGATCACATGCAGCTTTGGCATGTGACTCGGTATTTACCGGATCACATGCAGCTTTGGCATGTGACTCGGTATTTACTGGGTCACATGCAGCTTATTAGGTAAGCTAAAGCGGACAGAACCAGTAAAAGAAGGTAAGGGAGAACTATACTAAAGATAAAAGATAGACAAGAAAGGAAAAGAAGGATAAGAAAAGGAAATAAGGAACAAAGTCAGGAGAGAGATGAGGAGTCCCCTGACAACCAGAGCCTCATTGCATAGGTGGCCACCTGTTCTGGCTTCATATAGGACAGGACTCACATGATTTTCAGCTTGTTGAAGACAAAGTTGTTGCCACAGAGTTGGATGTAGGTGACACAAAATTGTAGGAAATGTTCCCTGGGCACGTGGTCACTATTATACATGTCAGGGATTGCTGGACACAGGATATTGGAGTGCTCCTAGGCTGGGAGAAGGGATCATGTGGTGCAAGGGCATTGCACTGGCAGAGTGGGCATTGCACTGGCAGGGTAAGTAGCAGGAAGTTGGCTGCTGCTGGAGCAAGGTGTTTGAGCAGCATGCAAAGAGAGTTAGAGATGGTTTTAGTAGTTTGGTGGAGGTAGGTGAGTTTAGCAGTGTGCTGTGTTAGGGAGGCTTGAGTAAGTTGCACCTGCATTTTTAGATGGAGCAGGCAGGTCCAGGCTTTTTTGCCAGAGGCCATGGCATCTGAGAGAGCTTCTGAAGCAGCTGGCTGAGACATAGATAGCATTAGTGCTCAAGCCTAGTGAAGAAGCAACAGATAAGAGCCAGATGAGTTTTGGCGACTATAAGGGGCTTCTAGACCAGGATTAGGAGACTTGTTCTGCTGTAAGGACGACTTCTGGAGGTTGCGGCTAAGTCACACAACTGGCAGAGGGAAATTCAAAGTTTATTAGACAGTATATACAACAGGGAAATAACTAATTACCTAGTAGAGGAAAATCCAAAGAGAACAAGTCTAAGGATTCCTCTGCCATGGCATAGCACATCACCATGGGTAGCAGAGGCATGGAAATGACTATGCAGTACTTCTTGGAAGGCGCAGGAGCATCCTAGAGATCTCTGGAAATCCCTGGAGAACTCTGGAGTTCCAAAAAAGGAAGTTCCAAAAATGGAAGTCCCCTGACACTGTTCCAATGCAGTTGGTAGTATATTGTGGATGAGGTGTGTGGGTAACAAAACTTATATATAATGTACTTGCTCCAATCTAGATTTCAGCCTCCATTAGAAAAAGTTGTCTCTTCTTGCATGATTACTCACTTAGAGAGAAGCAGTTGGAGATGTGCTAGCAAGTTGCTTGCAACACACCTTACTTTTTCTCTTGGAGAACATTTGAAACCAGGTCAAGTATAATATAGCCTTATAGTCATACAAAAGAACCAAATTCATGTTTGATTCTAGTACTACATAGTATGGCAGTAAAATTGGCTGCCTTGCATAAAGCAGCCCCTGAGACTGTAAGAGCAACCTCTGGAGGCTATGGCTCAGTTACACAGCTGGCAGAAGGAAATCCAGTATATTAGAGGACATACTAACAATATCATAATAACTACTCACTTGGCAGAGAAAGATTCAAAGAGAACAAATCTAGGAATTTTCTATGCCAGGACTAATGCTTCTGGGGCTCTGGAAGCATGGGAAGCAACTATACAAATCAACAGAAGTGGCTAACCCTAATCTAAATAGTGAAAAAGAGTTGGCCTGAGTGATGGAAGGAACAAACAAAACACAGGGTGTGGTCTTTGCATGATGGGAACACAAGTTACAAGTGTCAGGAGACTTCTTTTTTCGGATTTCCAGAGTTTTCTAGTGATCTTCAGAGATCTCTGAGATGCTCCCATGTCTGGGAGGTACTGTATAGTCATTCTCATGCCTTTTCTACCTGTGCTGATGCATTGCACTGTAGCAAAGGAATTCTTAGACTTGTTCTCTTTGGATTTTCTTCTGCTAGGTGATTAGTTATTTTTTCTGTTGTACTATACCATTTCTAATAAACTTTGGATTTTTCTCTGCTAGTTGTGTGACTTAGTTGCAACCTCCAGAGGTCATCCTTACAGCAGAACAAGTCTCCTAACCCTGGTCTGGAAGCCCTCTATAGGTGCCAAACTCTATTAGGCTCCTATTTGTTGCTTTTCCACTAAGCTTAAGCATTGATGCTTTTTATGTCTCAGCCAGCTGCTTCAAAAGCTCTCTTGGACACCATGGCCTCTGGCAAGGAAGCCTGGATCTGCCTGCTCCATTTAAAAATGCAGGTGCAACTTATTCAAGCCTGTAACCTGAGTTACGAGGTAGAACTATCTTGTGTGTTCACACAAGTGCTAAATCAGACCGCAATATCGGATTCGACTAGTACTTAGAGTGAAAACAAGATGTTGTCTTACGTAATACTCTAATAAACGATTATAGCGTTGTTGACGCTAGTAACACAGATAATTCCGTTACATACCCCCCAATGAGACCGAATACTCGGTCTTTAGGAAGGGAGGTGGGACGAGATAAGGGATGCACGGTAGTGCAATCCACAGATGAATAACACGCGTACCGCGTGGCTGTATAGTGTCAGCAGTTAGACGCAGTGCAGATATGTCCTCTGGGCACGATAGGAATCAGTCCTTATCAGACACAAGCGCACGTTGCGCCAGCAGTATGCAAGGGAAAATGCGTACATACGACATAATAAGACATAAAAAGAAAACAAAAATTAAGATTGACCCCGCCTCTGGGTCGGCTGTATCTCTACGCAACTACAACAAAATTTTAATATGGGTCTATGACCCGTCCGGCGATGCCCCCGCAGCCGCGCCCGTCTCAGTCACCATTGACTCCTCCTCCGTTGCGACGTTAATCGCAGGAGGGGAAGGCGCCGATTCCATCCTCGGTGGGGTTATAGGCCCCTCGACTGCAGGCGTGTCTACCACCATAGGCTCTGTTAGTGCGACGTTAATCGCCGAAGCAATGGTGGGTAGCGTACCATGCGCTGCCATGCGTTTTAGGAGATTGACCCGATTCGGGTCCATGCCAATCAAATAATAGAGGCCGTTGGCCTCAGGGTCTTCCGGGAGCTTGCTCTCCTCGTAGTGCTTGAACATCAGACAATAGTGATCGTCTTCGGTCATCTCCCGCCATCCATCCCATTGCGGGATTGCGGCAGGTGTACCATACTTGGAGAGGCGCTCCATGCGCTTGTCATCGATCTGTTTAAAGATGTCCATTGACATCGTTGGGGAGTGGAACTGCTGTTCCAGGAAGACTACGCCGTACGTATACGCGTGGTCCACCCATTCCAGCGGGATCCGGTTATGTAGAAGGACGCATAACGCGTCGTCGTCGGAGAAGTTCCGTGCATGGTCGTCGGGCACGTGAATTTGGTGAATTTCGAGCTGTGGCCCCCGTTGGGGCTCAAATGGCTGCTCGGGGAACATGGCATCATATGAGGCAAATCGCCTTGCGGTAAAGCCCTGGACGGGCGACAACGAGGGTCATGCGCCGCACAATCACCGGCTTGGCTGCGCTGTTAGCGCACAGAGCTCGACATAAGGCGAATCCAAAGAGGGTCCGCCAGTGCATCCGATAGGCATGATCCACGGCAATACCCTGATAGGTATTTTCCAACCCGGGTCAGCCAAAGATCAGCGCATACTGCGCCAACTGGTCAAGGTCAAATGGGGTGGCTGGATCCTGAGCGTGCATTATGCGCAACGCCGCGGTGCCATCGTCTTTCGTGCACAGAAAGCGCCCCGGAATGTGTCGTCGCTTGACAAGAGCGAGGTCTTCAGGTCCCTGCATCGGGTTGACGAGGTTCTGGTATTGAGGCTCCTTCATCAGGAGCTGCATGGTTCGATCATGCAGAGTCTCAACTGTTTGCTGCGCAAACATCTGAAGCTCTGTGATCAGCATGTACGCGACGATTCTGTCACGGCGCGGGACGTGTGCGTTCACATAATACTTATAGAGCCGGTCCAGCTCTAACGGATTGCGGGGAAGGCCGCGCGAGGCGTGCTTATACACTATCGTGCCCGGGATGTGAGCACGATGGCCAGAGGAAAACTCATATGCAGCTGCTCTATTGGCGTCAGCCCCCATCAGGACCGTATTCGTGGCATACGAATAATAGGTGCAATGGCTGAGTGCTCCTCTAAAGCACGAATTCATTCGCTCAATATCGAGCGGCCCCCACACTTTCACCCCCAAGCCGTCGGGGATCTTCCTGGAAAATTCAGCCTCGGCCCTATACTTCTGGGCCTGTAACTCTTTGGCGCGAATCGCCTTCTTTCTTGCAACGCGCTTATTGCGCGATACTCGTTGGAACCGGTCCGCGGCCGATTCTCCCTCCTCCCCCTCCTCCTCCTGCTCCGAGCTCGACTCCCCATAGTCGCTCTCGTCGGACCAAGAGGGTACTGCTGCTTTGCCTTTTTCAGGCACGGTCTTCCCCTTCGAGGTCGCCACCAGACCATCGTACTGCTCCGGCGTGCGGGGGTCTGGGGTCAATACGACCACGGAGAACTTTTCTGGTGGGGCCGGTACAACCACCGGCAGCATGAACAACATCTGGCCTTCTCCCGCTCGTGCGGGAATGCCAGCAGGGAAGATTATAACCTCCAATTTGGAGGCATCGAGAGGTGGCTTGCGGCCGCGGCGCTGACGAGACGGCCCCGACTTGGTCAGGGCGGTCAATTCTGGTTGTGGCTGAGCCACCAGAGGGGCAGGCGCATTTCGCGCCAGAGTTCTCCCTCCAGGCTCAGTGCGAGGCGTGACAATAACAGGCGCTCTTGGCGCCCCAGCAACGGTTTTGGGCCCCCTAGGTGGGGCCCGAGATGATGCGGCTTCCCGCTGACCCAGGGACAGACCTGCCAAGGGTTCACTGACGGCAGCCAGCGACTCTGAAGAGGCCTGTGGGCCCGACTCGGGTAACCGCGATGACGAAGCCACAGGCTGAGCAGGCTGCTCATGGCGCGCGAATTGCGCTTCCGACGGCATTCTTGCCCGCGGAGGGGCGACCGGTCGACTGGGCTGATATTTAGCCCTCTTGACCTCAGGAGTCGATTCCTCACTCGTGGCGATTTTGCACTTAGATGCGCGTTCGATTTGCTCCAGCGCTGCGACGCGCTGCCTCTTCATCAGCTCGATTTGGTCGAGCAGCCCCTCCATCACCATCACGGCCAAACTGTCCTGCAGGAAGGACGCAGTTGCAGGGACTGGCTGTCCTGCTGCTTCCAGTCTGCCCAACAGCCCTTCTGACCCAGCTACAATCTGCGCTTGTGGCGCAGGCTCCCCATATGACTCCTCCACGGGCCGGTGCGCCCATGGTACTGACGGCAGCCCCGTCACCACACCCGCATACGTCGGATACGACGCAGTTGGACGTGACGACGGTTCCTGATAGTAGCGCTCACGGCACGTGCTGTCCTCCGGGCGCCCGTAGCGCCCTTCGTCATCGACCTCCATCTCTTGCGAGTGGAAGGGTGTCTGGTACGGAAGCGGCTCATCACGGCCTGGATAGGCCACCGCTGACTGAAACTGGCTCGCCGCCAGATATGGCGGTTGCCTCTGAGTTGACATCTGTATATTCGGGGGTCTCTGTATATTCGGGGGTCTCTGTATATTCGGGGGTCTCTGTATATTCGGGGGTCTCTGTATATTCGGGGGTCTCCCC
>QLOM01004659.1:0-27585 GCA_003313785.1 Termitomyces sp. MG148 | reverse complement strand
AGGGCGTTTCACGCCCTGCAACTCTAGGTACCTGTCCAGTGCTGCAAGGTCTTTGCAGTTCACTAGCGGTTCCCAGGTAGTATCACCTAGGCTCCACCTTACCTCGAATTCGAGGCTTCCCTTCGTCCACCAATGACCTATGAGATCATCCACGAACCACTCCTGGTCGTTGCCAGTTCCAAAGTCGTACGGCTCCGGAGTTGCGCGATTAGGGAATAGCGCATCACTACTGGCCATATACGGTTGCAATAGCGACACGTGAAACTTGGGGACTATCCTGCGCGCTTGCAGCGCCTGGGGTAGTTCCAACACGTAGTTAGACGTGTTCGGCTCCGCCTCCAGGACCTTATATGGTCCAATCCACCTCGGACACAGCTTACTCGCTCTGCCTTTCGGCAGGTTCAAGTTCTTCGTCGAAAGGTACACAAGGCTCCCTTTCTTGATGTCCGGCTCATCACGTCTGCGATTATTCGCATGTTTGGTCTGCCATACACGCGATTCTATAATCGCATCATGGGCATTCGCCAGATTTCTCAACGCGTTGCGCGCAAACTGCTTTACTCCCACGTGAATAACTTTGTCCGTACGAAGTTCACGAATCATGGATGGCATGTAGCCATTGTTGAGTTCAAAGGGTGAATACCCTGTAGTTTCTGATATACTCGCGTTTATCGCGAATTCCACGAGGGGACATCTATCCACCCAGTCCTTCTGATCAGGACGTACGAACGCTCGCAGGATCTGCGCGACATTTCTGTTTGCGCGCTCCGTTTGACCATCCGTTTGCGGATGAAACGACGTTGACATGAGCAACTTTGCTCCCAGCAGTTTGTGCAACTCCTTCCACCATTTGGAAGTGAACTTAGCGTCTCGATCGCTTACGATTGAGCTTGGCAGTCCATGGAGGCGTACTATCTCCTTGAGATAGATCCACAACAAGTCCGACGCTGTCATGGTGGTTCTCACCGGAATGAGATGGACCATACTGGTCATTCTGCAGATCACTACCCACAGGTAGTTAAAGCCTTTCGACTCGGGAAATGGACCTATAAAGTCCATCCCGATCGAATCCCAAGGTTTGACCGGTATCGGTAGCGAGTGAAGCCTTCCTAGTGGCTTCAATGTCGATACTTTCGACTGTTGACATAGCTCGCATGTTGAGCAAAACTGGCTCGTTTCCTTGGCCATTTGCGGCCACCAGTACCAACGTCGCACATAGTCCAGCGTTTTCTGAGTTCCGAAGTGGCCCACTACTCCATGGGCCTGGTCCAGGATAGTCGTAATCAGCGACCTTTCCTGGGGAATGCAGATGACTTTGGACCCCGTGGGTCTGGTGAGGTGGACGAGCTGCTGCTCCACCTTGAAGCGCGGATGTGCTTGAAGATTGTTCAAAATCTCTGAGAAGAGATTATCATCCTTGTATCCTTGCTGGATACGTGTGCGGAATTGCGCGTTGCCTAAGTCGGCCGGTGCAGGCGTATGGTCCTGTGACTCCAGCGCTTGCTGGAGCGTCATTCCAGTACCTCCCGTAGGCACCCCTTGCCTCGTCTCTTCACTTGGCTGAGAGGCCTCATGATCCCCTAGCACCTGGGCTTCCATATCGCGATTCTCTCGCTGTTTGTGTAGTCGCCTACTGCGACGTGTTTCCTGTGCTCGCATGGCACGTAGCTCGACCCTATGTTCCCTGATTTTGTGGAACCAATGCAGAGGCAAATCTTCGCCCTCTGGGTCAATACGTTTGTCCGCCTGGACATAGTCATGCGCGTCATGGACGTCATCTCGAGTATCACTCTCGAAATATCGAGACAGGCAATCCGCGACCTTGTTCAATTCACCTTTTACATAGGTGATGTCGAACTGATACTGCGACATGTAATCGATCCAGCGACGTTGTCGCGGAGACAGGTGCACCTGAGTCTTAAAGAACTCTAGTGCTTTGTGATCTGTAATAATGTGGATCTTATATCCCATCAACTTATCCTCCCATTTTAGGAGGGCTTCCAGGATGGCGAGTGTTTCTAACTCGTGTACAGCATAATTCTGCTGAGCAGCAGTGAATTTACGGGACATAAACCCCACTGGTCGGCAAGTCTGCCACGTTTTACCCTGGCCAAACATGGCCCCAACCCCAGTCTTCGACGCGTCGCATATGAGCCAGATAGGCTCGTCGATGCGTGGATCAATTGGCCGGATGACTGGTGTCTTTGCGCATATGCGCTTAATCATCTCAAAACACCGCTGATGCAGCGGTCTCCAGTGAAATGGTGACCCGTTCTGGGTCATGGCCATAAGTGGTCCAGTGTATGCCGTGATGTCTGGCAAGAAGTTGCCAATATAGTTCACCAGTCCGACAAATCGTTGGATATTGTTATATGTGCGTGGGATACGCCACTCTTGGATTCGGTCAAGCTTATCCGTATCCGGATGAATGCCCTTCTCGTCAATGACATGACCGAGACAATCTATACTCGTTGCGTACAGCTCGCACTTCTTCCATTTGAGATAGAGACTGGCCTTCCGTAGTCGTTCAAATACAACTTGTAGATGCTGCTCATGCTCTTCAATGGAGTCAGAAAATATGAATATATCGTCTAAATAGACGTGCATAAACTTCCCGATTACATCTCGGAAGATTGAGGTCATTAGCCTCTGAAATGTCGCTGGTGCATTACAATCCCCAATCTGCATGATGTTACTCACAAACGTCCCCATCAGGGACGAGAACAGTGTCTTCGGTATATCCTCTTTGCGGATGCGGACCTGTTCGTACGCGTCTGTGAGGTCGATCTTCGACCTATACTTCGCTGTCGCAACATCTTCTCATATCACTTCCTGATCTGGAAGAGGTGTTACATCCTTGACTGTATTATCATTGCGCTGTTGCGCATCCAATGCAGTCCTTAACGTTCCATCCTTCTTAGGGATACAAAGTAATGGTGCAGCTTGCACCGCTGGCCGTGGTTCCCACCACTTTGCGTTTATGTATCTATTCGTCTTTTCACGAAGTTGATCCTGAAGTGCTCGTGGGCAGCGAGGCAAATGATATTTGTACTGCTTGGTATTGTCAATGAGGTTGATCTCATGATTAACCTCCCGCCATGGAGGAAGCTCTTCCTTCGTTCCATTGACAATATCAGCAAACTCCAACTGCCATTGCTGGCGCAATCGAGGAATATCATCCTCTGTAAAGCTCACCGCCCTACCTTTTCCTTTGGCTACGCGTGCTATACGCGGTTGAACCTTGGGTTCAAATCGCTCCCGTAAGGCACGTACGTGCTCCTCTGTGAAGTCTCCCGGATTCAGCCTTACAACCGGTTGTTTCCTTGTCGTATTTGCCGACGACTGCACACTTCTCGCTTTCAGCGAAAATCCGTCAAATGTGATATCCGATGTTTCGGAAATCTCGTCCTCTCGTGCGTGACGGTACACTTCTCCCATCTGGGTTGCCTGCCCACTTCCCATGGCCTGCGTCACCATTGACGCTACCAACTCATTCCACTCCCGTGGCATTCGTGGGTCATACGCCCATTGCACTCCTGGCCGAGGCACTGGTCGATCCATTAGCGACCTAGTGCTACCCACAGTTCCCATTGTACTGCATACCTTGTCCTTGACGAGATCCTCAACCTTCACTCGAGAGCTAGTCGGCTGGCACTCCAGCGACTCCACCACGCGTCTACCACGCTCATTCTTGCACTGTACAGCCTGTTTAGGCTTCCTATTGGTACACCCAATCCCATCTGGGTGCTTCCCCTTCTCCAGAGTTCCTTGAAACTCTTCCTCCGACATTAGTATAGCCGGCGAGTCTGCCGGTAGGCTTTTCGGTGGAACTTGTTTGTCCTCCGCCTCCTGCACAGTCGCTCTCCTGCGACCATCTAGTCAGTTGCGTTCCTCACGCCGCTTTTCAGTTGCGCGATAGCGCCTTAAACGACCATCTGTGTCGTGCAACACAACTTTCTCCGCCTTCACAGGCGTACCATTCACAACGACCATGTTGTGCACGAAATCCAGCGACACCTTGTTCTTACGCATAAACGGCGTACCGATAATCATGTCATAGCGATCAAAATTCGCTATATCCACATACTCTTTTGTCGACGTTCCTGATGTCTTTATCCTCATTTCCGCGCCAAATTGCACCATAGCGCGACTCCCCACAGTCCCCAGCTGGAGCATCAATGGCTCCTTCAGTTCATGAACGCGAATCGCGTTGACATGAGCAAACTGGGGCATAATGCCCGTAGTGGTACTCCCCAAGTCCCACAACGTCCAGGCCGGATGTCCATTGACATCAACATACGTGACCAAGCACTCCTTCTCTTCTGGAGTATAGCGTGGCCGCTGCAACTTAGTTGTTGCCTTCTGCAGGGTTACGCGTCTTATCCGGACGCGCTGATCCCCCCGGCACTCCGTCAGTGCAAACAGGTGTTCCTCGTCGTCATCACGGGCATAGTAGTCGCTGTCGTACACATCCACTGCGACGTATTCGTCGCCATCAATCTGGACGCTCTCGGCGTCACCCACTTCCGACTCGTCAGCCTCTACCTGCGGTTCTTCCTCCACTTCTTCAATGGTATCGTCGTCCTCGTTGTCACTGACGACATCGCTAGGTGCCGCAACCGTATGGGCCGCTCGGATGTGTGCTTTAGGAGGGGCGGGACACTCCTTAGAGAAATGCCCACTCTTGCCACAATTGTAGCACGCTGAGAGATCCCCGGCCGTCCTTCTCTGGGCCGCGCCTGGAACCCCAGCGGCCTTGCCCGCTATACGCAGTACCGGCGCCACCAATCCTCTCGGTGCTCCTTGATTCTGACCCGACAAGGGCCGACTATCCTTCGCCGGCCATTGGCCAGCAGGCTTCGATCGAGACCGTTGGCCTCCAGGAATTGACTTACGGACTACGAATTGTGGATTGCGATTGTTCTCCATATCTGTCCGTTTGGCCAAGAAGGTTCCCACCTTCACTGCCTGACGGTTCACTGTTCCTCGGCGTGAACTACGCTGCTAGTAATGGTTTGCAGTCCGTGTCGACTGCTCATAACGGATGGCATACGCCAAAAATTCGGTCACAGTATTGACCTCCGGGGACAAATTATCATCGCGTATTAACGCTCTCCTCATGTCTGCGGGTATTCCGTCCAGGAATGTCTCGCGGATCGTGTATTCGTCTGGATAGACGGCCATATTCTGTGCATGACCCACCAGGTCATCATAAAAGGTCTGGACGCCAGTCTTAGCGTCATACACCGCCTTTCTGAAGGCATTGCGAGCCTCCTGCATCGTAGCAGCGTTGACAAACCGATTATACAGTCCTATCAGGACCTCTTTAAATGTCCAATGCGATTTATCACAATTAATGTGGAGAACATGGCGACGGAACCAATTCCGAGCCTCTCCTTCCATAAATTCATGTAGCATGAATATCCTTTCCTGGTCCATGTCGTCTCCACCATAGCAGCAGGCTGCAAGGTGGTAGCACACGTCCATGGCCCAGTCCTCCAGTTGAGAGAACCTATGTCCTCCGGCGTACGCACGTATGTGCTTACCATCAGACTTATGGGGACTTACCCCAGCAGGGAATTTAAACCTGACTCCAAGGGAGTCATCCACCAGACGGGTGAGACGGTCATGCATATGATCCATATGGATCCTGACCGCCTCATTCATTCCCGGCGTAGTTTCACGCAATTCATGAGGTGCGGGCATCGAAAATGCCCTGGGACTGCGGAACAGGTGCTCATTGGCCGCTCTTTCTGGCCGTGGAGTGGGCTGTAGCCTCACTTGTTGCTCCGCTGGTAATCCACCAACCTGCCTGCCACTATCACAACAATTATCGTCGTCCCGATCATCATTCCTACGATCACGTCTTCCACCGTCGTTATTGCGACAAATTGGCTCCCTCCGCTCGCAGTGGTCACTATTATTATCACCACCATCCGGATCTCCGTCCGGTTCAGCAGTTCGAGCTGCAAATTGTCGCCGCATCTCATCGACAGGCGTTACACCCTCGCGCCCTTCAAAGACTACACCCTGGTCGTCAATTAACGACTCACCCTGCTCGCGCAAGTCCTGGTTGTGTATTCTCTGGTAATTGACGCGTTCATTCCAGTTGTCCACCAGATGGACGCGTCGCTCTACGCGTCGCCCTACGCGTCGTGGTCGCGTTCGTTCCTCAAGAATGTGGACTTCACCCACCTCTTCCTTGATAGTAACTTGCTTACGAGGTGTCTTAATTTCCTGCACTGCAAGTAGTGCTTCTGGCTCTGCTGGAGCCGTCGTCACAGTCTCCACCTCCGACAATGCCTGCTGAGGCACTCCGCTAACTATGCGTTGACGGTTTGCGGCGTTCTGACGCCGAACGTAGTCTTGCATAGACTCATTAGCCTGACGAGGCGCATTGAGCAATTCCATTGCGTCCGCGATTAATGGCGCTCGTCGGCGCACCCCCATTTCACATTCTACCGAGTCGGCTGGAGTAGCCGTTGAGACTGCTGACCCTCGCGCTGCTTTGCGCTTAAGGTATTCTACTATTTTGAGTTCAAAGATGCGCACAAACAATTCGATATATTCATTTGAATCTGCACGGGGTACATCGTGACTCCTAGCAGCCAGCAACTGCAAGTGTTTTACTACATAGAGTTGCAGACGCTTTTGCGTTGATTCCTTTGCGACCGATGGATATTGGTCTAACACCAGCTGTAACTGGATAGACAAGGTCGAGCGCGACCTTTTGCTTTCCTCATCATCTGAGGACTCCAACTCAGACTCTAAGTCCATAACTCCCCTGAGGCCGTCATGCCTCACTTGTGGCTGGTTGCCGGTCCGTCTGTGCAACTCTGGAATTCCAGGCGCTGTTGACGCCTTTTCCAGCCTTACGCCATTGTCGTCCTCCCTACTGACCGCTATTACTGGTCCTTGCTTCTGTCCTTGTGTCGTCAACAACGACGGTCCCAGTTCAGTGGCAGCATCGACCACATATTCCAAATGCCGTTCCGTAGGTGCAGTCCGGAATGGGGTACTATGCGCCAACGCGCTGCCTTGTACCATTTCCGCATACTGGGTAACGTCCGGTTGACCCTCAGAGGGAGCTGAAGAGCTCTCGGGCAATACCGGATACATCAATGAAGGCATCTGGCTCGCTGGCAGCAACACTCCTAACACCGCGGATCTCTCTCCTGGTGTACCACCAGGTCGTACAATGGACATCATCCGTGATACGGACAGCCCACCAGGCATTCCAAAGCTCGCGCTGACATCGCGAGGAGTCCTTTCGTCCCGCTTTGGCGGGGGTTGGTATGCTGACGCCGATTGCGTCTTCACAGCTTGAAGCACAGGTAGGTCACCTGTGTCTGCCGCTGGAAACGGAGGATCCGGATCAATAGGGCCAGTCATGGAAGCACGTTTTCGACGTGATGCCAACAGAGAATCGAGAGGTTCTGAGAGAGTTGCCTAGTCGGTAACAAGCCTAGAGTCTAAAGCCGATAGCAGAAGATTTAAAAAAATGTAACCTGAGTTACGAGGTAGAACTATCTTTCTGCCAAACTACTGAAACTATTTCTGACTCTCTCTGCATGGTCCTCGAATGCCTTACTCTGGCAGCAGCCAACCCCATGCCGCCTATGCAGCCAGTGCAATGCTCTTGCACTGCACAGTCTCCTCTTCTGGCACAGGAGCGCTCCAACATCCCATGCCTAGCAATCTTCAATATGTACAATAGTGACCATGCATCTGAGGAATGATTCCTACAATCCTGTGTCACCTATATCCAACTCTGCAGCAACAACTTTGTGTCAGAGGACTCCTCATCTCTTCCTTCTTTCACTCTTTATTCCTTCATTCTCCTCTTATTTATTCCTTATTTCTGCTGTCACTCCTTTACTTCACTGCTTCTATTCTTTCAACACTATCTATTAGTACTATTCTCAGCCTTTGAGGTGCTCTGGTTCTTTAGCTATCATTCAGACAAGTGTAGCCCATGCTTCCAGAGGCTTAGTCATTGTCAGGCTAGCCTGATAATTACTAAGCAAGTCACATGAGACACCAAAATGCAGTCTTGTGATGTTTGGAGCAATTTTCAAGTTTTTCACTATTTAAGTTAGAGTTAGCCTCTTTTGTTGATCTGTATAGTTGTTTTCCATGCTTCCAGAGCTTCAAAAGCGTCAGTCCTGGCATAGGGAATCCCTAGACTTGTTCTCTTTGGATTTCTTTCTGCCAGGTGAGTCTCATACTTATTTTTCAAGGCAAGAAAAAACAAAGAGACCTGTGTGGATGCGTGGACGTGGTTGTTGTACTGGAATTCTACCTCAGAGAGGAGTTTGTCCCAGTTGTCCTGCTGCTTGTTGCAGAACAGCCCAAGGTACTGTTCTAACTCCTGGTTGACGTGCTTGGTCTGTCTGTTGCTACGCTTCTCCAATGCCACTATAGAAGGCTCGTTTATAATGAACATGGTCCACACCCCCTCTGTAGCCACTATTACTACTGCCCCTCCCCTCTATACTCTCCAACTCCTTAGCCATAAGGTTGACAGGGCTAGGACCTGCTAGCACTTCCAAGTGTTCTCCACCACCAGCACTCCTCTCATCTTCCATTCATTTTCAACTCAACCATGACTCTTTTTCTTTTCTTCAACTCCAGAAAGTCTGTCCAATGCATCTGGTTCACCCCACTCTGGCTACTGTCAGGGGACTTCCTTTTCCGGCCATCCCAGAGATCTCCGGGACCCTGCAAACTTCCTTTTCCGGCCATTTCCTTTTCTGGCCATCCAGAAGATCTCCGAGATGCTCCCTTGCAGTTGTTGGACTTCTCCAGGACATTGTACAGTCATTCTCATGCCCCCGCCCCCATACTGATGCGCCACGCTGTGGCAGAGGAATCCTTAGACTTGTTCTCTTCGGATTTCCCTCTGCCAGGTGATTAGTTATTTCCCTGTAATATGTACTGTCTCTAATACACTTTGGATTTCCCTCTGCCAGTTGTGTGACTTAGCCGCAACCTCCGGAGGTTGCCCTTACAGCTACTATACAGCAAATAGACTAGCTTTATCACTCACCTCTTACTATTTGCAGCTCAAAAAGCTAGCTACAGGGTTTAGAGTGAGCAGCAGGTGTGCTAGTGCTAGCATGCCTTGCAGGTGGTTCCTTCCTGGCAGGATTGTGGCTTGGGAGTGGAAAAGTGGCATAGCTGCCCCTGCCAGAAGCAGTAGTTACACTGGATTATCAGGGGAGCCAGTGGAGAGGGGAGAAGGGAGGACATGACTTACTAATGCATTAGCCTAGCACTATGATTGAGGGGGTACAAGCAACCACTGTAGGATTTGATCAATGGCAGTGCACATGTCCCTGCAAGGGCAGAACTATTGGAGGAAGCAGAAGAAGCAGAAGACATGGCCAGCATGGCATGTGCAGTGATATGAGCCATGTGGAGGGGCAACAGGGAATGGTCATGACAGCAGTTCAGTGGCATCAGGAAGCTGAGAGTCCAGGCATAGGAGCAGTAAGAGAATGGTCAGCAGAGAATTCCAGGAAAAAATTCAACAAGTCAACTTCAACTAGTGGGCCATCATGCTTCAAATCCAACACCCACCCCTAAGTTTGAAAAATCTTTTCATGCCTTGAGAGCTCAGCACTAGCAGGGGAGTAATGTCACAGTACAAGGTGCATAATTTGTATGCTTCTCTAGTGTCTTGGTATAGATGAGGATATTGTCAAGGTATACACATACAATCCCTCTGCTATGGGGCCTTGAAAGATGTTGTTTATTATAGTCTAGAAGGTGGCCAAGCTATTGGTAAAGCCAAAGAACATCACTAGAGATTCAAAGAGTCCACAATTTGTTTGGAATGCTGCCTTCAACTCATTGCTTTCTTTGATGCACACATTGTTGTAGCCCCAGCAAACATCCAACTTGGTAAAGTAGTGTGCATCACAAAGATTATTAACAAGTTCTGAAATTGGTGGCAGAGGGTGGCAATTCTTCAAAGTCATTGCATTTAGAACTTGGTAATCCTGAACCAGACAGAGGGATCCATGCTTCATTTTGATAAAGAAGACTGGAGAGGCCATGAAAGACTTTGAGGAACAGATACAACCAGAGTCTAAGTTCTCCTGCAGAAAAGCATCAAGCTTGTCCTGCTCTTTGGGCAAGAAATGATAGATCTTGCAGCTAGAGGGCCCTGTATTGGTGGTGAGCTCAATTGCATGGTTCCATTGCTTGCACTCTGGTAGGAAGTTGAATGAAGCCTTGGAGAACACATTCTCAAAGTTCTGGAGATGATGAGGAATGGCATCCTGAAATGACTTGGGTGCAGAGTTGGCAGCAAATGCCTGAGCCAGATACTGAGAAGTGGTCTGATTAGCCCTAATCTCTGACACTGTTGGTAGTAGTCATAACATAGTTGCATAGATCCTATCACCTATTTCAATAGCTTTGTTTGGAAGCTCTGGGTCTGGAGTGCACATAAACTCACCCTTAGGTCCATTTTTTATCTGGGCATTGCTCACTGCACCTCAAACATCCTTATAGAGACCTTTTTATAAGGGAATGCCAAGAGAGGAGAATCCAGTAGATCAATGTCTGCAAAGAGGAGATGTCTGACTTGACATGCATGTATGGTAGCATGCTTTTGAACTGATGCTCTATGCTCTTCTTGAGCCTCCTTAGCACAAGTGGAACACCATCTAGGGCAATAGCTCATCTTCACCTCACCCTCAGCCCAGTCAATCTCAGGATTGTGGTTATGCAGCTAAGTGAATCCAAGTATTATATCTTGCTTTTCTAGGCTGGTATTAGCAAAGACAGCATGCTCAGAATGAGTCTAGTAACAAAGGATCAAATCCATCACTGAATGAATGGATCCAGGTTTCTTGAGTGTACCATCAATGTTATAGACAGAGATGGGGTGAAAGAGGAGTTGAGTAGTAAGCTGATGTCATTCCACATAGTTAATATCAAAGAAGAGCCCAGTGGCGCCACTGTTTAGTAGAGCTATAACTCTGCTGTGTGTATCCCCAGGCTGAACAATAGCAGTGTCATTTAAATGCAGTGAATTGGAGAGAAGAGTAGAAGCAAACACATGAGTGTGAGAAGGAGAAAGAGTCTCAATTGAAGCTTTGACTGAGGGTATCTTGTATATTGAGGGGGTGCTTACAATCTCCACCAGAGAATCATCAACGAGGGATAATGTATTGGAAGATTCTACTGACAGATATGCAAACCAATTAACACCAGACAGCAGAGGCATATGACTCATTTGTTGCCCAACTGAAAATCCTCCTCTACTTTTATAACAGGCACTGCAGGACCCAAAAACTCCTCCAAGGATTCCACTATAGTCTCCACATCTAGAGAAGGGTTTTTCTGGGTGTCCTAAGCAGCTAAAAGCTGAAGGGGGAGGAGTTCTTCCTGCTCAGAAGCAGAGAGATAGAGCATACTTCTAATCCTCCAAGAACAGTATTGGGCAAAGTGCTCAGCCTTTCCACAGTGATGGCAAAGAAGAGGAGTGAAGATTGTTGGTAGAAGGTATTCATTTTCATGGAAACTGTAAGGGCAACCTCTGGAGGTTGCAGCTAAGTCACACAACTGGCAGAGAGAAATCTGAAGTTTATTAGAACAGTACAGTATGACAGGAAATATAACTAATCACCTGGCAGAGGAAAATCTGAAGAGAACAAGTCTAAAGATTCTTCTGCCGTAGTGCGATGCATTTGGCAGAGGCATGGGAATGACTATGCAGTACTTTCTGGAAGGCGCAGGAGCATCCTGGAGATCTCCAGAAACCCCTGGAGAACTCCAGGGTTCTGAAAAAAGAAGTTCCAGAAATGAAAGTCCCCTGACATCACCTCTTTTCTAGATTGCGGCGTTTTGACGTACCAAGTAAAACAGATTGTGAACAGCATGGTCTGTCAGGGAGATGGGGTAGAGGCTGTGGATGATTTGGGGTGATCTGGAGTAGTTGCGGTAGAAGTCTTGGACAAGAGTGGGCATGTGGATGTTCTTGGCAGGTTCCCAGAAGTTGTCCTCAATACCGTAGCTCTTCCACTTGACCTTGTACTGTAGTTTATGTTGGAAAAGATGGCTGTCTAGGATTTTCTCCACTTTGTACTCCATTCTGTTGTTGGCAAAGACAGGAGGTGGCAGAGGAGAAGCTTGTTGGCTGGGGATAGGATTGTCCGGGGCAGGCAAGAGCTTGACTATGTTGAAGACCGGATGCAGTCAACACATCCCAATGGGCAGCTGGAGTCAGTATGTGAGGGGTTCTATCTGACACTCGACTACGTACGGTCCCAGTTGTCAGTGCAAGAGCTTCTGCAATGGTCAGGTGATTGCAATGTTGGAGGCATCTAGATAGACGTGGTCTCCGGGCTTGTACTGGGGAGCCAGATGTCAGGTTCTGCTGACCACGGGGGCTCAGTCCACTGGGCGAGACTCTTATAAAAGGATGTGATAGCTCTAGTGTACAATTCCAGGACCTACAAGGGCTCTGAGGGTAAAACACTATGCTCTGGGATGGGTGCAGGCGTTTAAAAGATCTCTGGGGCGAACCACAAGACAGGAAGCAAATGCGCAGGGTTTCAGATAAGTCCGAGGGGGTGATGTCAATTAACAGAAGTGAGGCAGGGAAGGTTACGGGCTTTACAATTCGAGCCAAGCGGGCAAGGTGAGATTAGATAGAGTTGCACTGGGACACAAAGAAATAAATCCGGAGTGTTGTTAGAGACAAGGCCGGGACTGGAGAAGGGTCAAAATCTGTAAAGGAGAAAGGAAACACAAGTTGGGACTAAACCAGGAAAGAGTCACAAGAGAGAGAGAGAGAGAGGGAGAGACGTACAAGGCAAGAGATTTGAGACGAGTACAAGACACAAGGTGAGACAAAGTTAGAAACTGGCATGATACGAGACAGAGTCACAAAACACAAGCAGAATAGATTGAGAAACACAAAACGAAACACTGGGCAACAATACAGTGAGGTTATGCAATATCAAGACTACTGACTAAGTTCCTATCCTACCAGTTAAGTACTCTTATGGGTATGTCACGGGCCAACCCCTCAATCTCTGGGTCTGAGCGCAGCTCCAGGACTCTATACAAGTTAGCAGATGTCAGTTCTAATTGAGTAGAGTGGCAGGTGTTGGTGGCAATCAGGTGGCAGCAGCGTCAGGGGCTTCTGAGGGTGGTGATGTGCAAGAGGAACAACGTGATGGCCAGGTGATGCATGTGATGGCATGATCACCAGAGGGGGCCGGCAATGTCCAGGGAGAGTTGATGATGTCTGGAGGGTTTGCATGACTTCTTGGGAGCAGTGGGTAGTATCTGGGTTGATGGGGTCAATAGCCGAGGTGATTGGTGGTGGTGTCTATGGTTGCTGGCAAGGAATTGGATCTGGCTTATGGGCTGGTGGGGGGTCGTCTTCTGGGACTCCTGGGAGCATGGGGTGGGTTCAAGGTCCTGGAGTTTGATGTGGGATTGGCAGGTTGTGACACTGGAGTCTGTTCTTGATCATAGTACCAGGCCATGTCATCCTTTGCCTTGATCAGCATGGCCTTTGCTTTTTCCTGTGCCTTTTGCATATGATCAATAAAGTCGTTGACCAACTCATTTTCCAATCGGTGATACGACGGACAGAAAACTGTAGCCAGAACCTAACAGAATAGCTGTCAGCAATCAGTGACGCAGGTAGAAAAGAGGTCCAACAAACCTAAAAGAGATAGATCTCGGCTAGAAAAGATCTAAACCCGAATAAACAGCCGAGATCATGATCGAACAGAGCAAGAGCGCTCGTCGATTAAGTAAGACAGGCGGGAATCTCCGGAAAAATAAAACAATAAAAATAATAAATAAAAGAAAAAGTCCGGAGGAAGAAGGATCAAGCAAAGAGTTGAGGAGGAAAGTTTAGCCAACAGAACCATGCGGGCACAAGCACACACAAAAAGCGTGACTAGCTGGTCTGTGCGCAGTTGAAACTAATATAAAAGAAGGGGGAAAACAAGAGAAAAAGCAGGTAACCATTAGACGAGACTCCGGGTCCCCAGTGAGAGGATTCCTTAGGTTAAATCTTTTGAACACACCTCTAAGACTTTGCCTACATTGTAGCAGAGCGCCCAACCACCCAATATATATTATATAAACAATATAAACAATTTTAAAAGTACAAAAGAGTGGTAGCAATTAAGTCAATAAGCCCCCAGAACATCGAAGTGTACCAACGTGCACATCATCGGTGTGTGCATGGTTTGAAGCCCATCTAAGGGTGTTGGCCAGTGTCAAGGAAGAACAGGGAGACCTGCATGGACATGTGGACATGGTTGTTATACTAGAATTCTGCCTTGAAAAGGAGCTCATCCCAGTTATCCTGTTGTTCATTGCAGAATAGCCAGAGATACTGCTCCAGTTTCTGGTTGACACGTTTGGTCTGCCCATTGGACTGCAGGTAGTAGGTGGTGGACGTGTGGAGCTTAATGTGCAGGAGATGGTAGAGCTCCTGGGTGAAATCCGCTATGAACTGCAGACCCTGGTCAGAAATGTAGGCGTTGGAGAGGCCATGGAATTTTCAGATGTTCTTCTAGTACAAGTTGAGGGTGCCCATCACGGAGCAGGTCATGTGTCTTGGAATAAAGTGCACCTGCTTACCGTAGAGATCCACAACAACCATGACGGCATCATATCTATGTGCGTCTGGGAGTTCCATGATGAAGTTAACAGAGACCATGCTCCAGCATGTGGCAGGTGTGGGAAAGGAGTGCAGCTGACCGGTCAGAGGGCATCAGTGGGGCTTTGTCCAGAGGCAGAGGTCACAGGTGCTAGTGTAGGTCCCTATGTAATGCAATATCTGCAGCCACCAATAGTTCTGGGAGACCAGCTCAAGTGTTTTTTAGTAGCCAGGGTGTCTGGCAATGTGGGAGTCATGGTGCTGTTTGATGATGCACCTCCAAAGCTTTGGGTTTTTCAGCATATAGATATGTCCCCAGAAGGTGAGGAGTCCATCTTGCAGCCCCCACTCATTAGTGCATATGAATTTCACACCAGAAGGGTGTCCCAAGCATAGTGCCAGTGTGGCCTTTGAGACTGAGTCCTCCTGTACTCCCTCCTGGTTACCTTGGTGGATGTCTCTGAGTATGTTGACCTTGTCTCCCTGGACTACCACCCCTTTGAGCGCACAAATGGCAAACAGGTCCAGGCACAGCAGGGTAATGTTGTTGTTATCCCCTGTGCCAGAACCATGGTCAGTGCGCTGGGAGAGGGTGTTGGGCTTTCCCATGCTTTGACCTTGTAGTGCAGCGTGAAATCAAAGTTGGCAAGGTACAGGAACCACCGGGCCTATCAATGGTTGAGCTTTTTGGCTGTCCAGAAATACTCCAGGTTTTTGTGGTCTATTCAGACTTCAAATTTGTGCCGGGCCTCCTACAAGAAGTAGTGCCACTCCTCCAGTGACCAGATGATTGCAAGCATCTCCTTGTTGTGAATCTTGTAGTTCTGTTCCACGGCATTGAGGCTCTTGGAGTAGAAGGCAAAGGAGTGTTACTTACCATCCTCCAGGGATTCCTAAGAGAGGACCGTGCTGGTGGCAAAGTCAGAGCTGTCTGCTTTGAGTTGGAAAGGCCAGTTGTTGTCGAGGAAGAGCAGGACGGGCTTGGAGGTGATGGCAGACTTCAAGGTGTCAAAGGCTTGCTGTTGTGCATCTCTCCAGGCCCATGCAATGTTCTTCCCAGTGAAGTCAAAGAGGGGCCAAGCGTGGTAGGAGAAGTCCTGGATGAACTGCCAGTAGAAGTTGGTGAACTCCAGGAAGGCCTGTACTTCCTTCTTGCTCTGGGGTTCCAGCCACTGCGTAACACCAACCACCTTCACTGAGTCCATCTCTGCCATGCCATGGGAGATGATGAGTCCAAGGTACTCAATGTGAGTCTGCTCAAACTCACACTTCTGCAGCTTGAGGTAGAGCTGGTGTTGGCGGAGACGGTCCAGGACAACTCGCGTAATCCAGCGATGTTCCTCTAATGTCTTGGTGTAGATGAGGATGTTGTTGAAATACACGCATACCACGCTGTTGGCTATGAGGTCCTGAAATATGTTGTTCATCATAGTCTGGAAGGTGGTGGGGCTGTTGGTGAGTCTGAAGAACATCACCAGGAGTTTAAACAGCCTGCGGTTGGATCAGAATGCTGCCTTCTACTCATCTCTCTTCTGGATGCACACATTGTTGTAGCCCCAGCAGACGTCCAACTTAGTAAAGTAGCACGCACCCCAGAGGTTGTTGATCAGTTCTGAGATGAAGGAAAGTGGGTAGCAGTTCTTGACAATCATCACATTGAGTATGCAATAGTCCTGGACCAACTGGAGGGAGCCATCCTTCTTCTTGATGAAAAACACCGGAGAGGCCATCGGGGACTTTGAGGGGCAGATTTGTCTGGACTCCAGATTTTCTCGGAGAAACATGTCGAGCTTATCTTGTGAGCGGATAAATCTTGCAGTTGGCCGGCTTCAAATCTGGCAGAATTTCAATAGCGTAGTTGCACTGCTTGCATTCTGGGAGGGAGTCAAACAAGGCCTTGAAAATGGATCCCGCTTTGTTACAAGTGCCATTGATGTTGTACACTGGAATAGGGGATAGGAGGGGCTGAGTTGTGAGCTGGTGCCGCTCCACATAGTTAGCGTCTATGAAGAGTCAGGTTACTCCAGAGTCAGAAGACTGACTACGCTCTGAGTTTGCTGCGTGTTGGTGGTTTTGATTTCCACATTCATCCAGAGCAAGTTTTCCAGGGTTCTGAAAAAGGAAGTTCTGGAAATGGAAGTCCCCTGACAGAAACTCCAAGAGGAAGAGGATGTCAGAGGACTCCTCATTTCTCCCTTCTTTCACTCCTTATTCCTTCATTCTTCCTCTATTTATTTCCTTATTTCTGCTGTCACTCTTTTACTTTACTGCTTCTATTCTTTCAACACTATCTATTAGTACTATTATCAGCCCTTGAGGTGCTCTGGTTCTTTAGTTATCATTCAAACAAGTGTAGCCAATGCTTCCAGAGGCTTAGTCATCTCAAGGCTAGCCTCCAAATTACTAAGCAAGTCACATGAGACATGTGCATGACCTCTGGCAATGGTAATTTCCGAGTTTTCGATTATTTTCGGAGATTTTCCTTTTTTAGATTATAAATTTTATTGTGGCTTTTGTCATGCTATACAGTTACTTCACATGCTTCTGGAGCCTTGGAAGCGTCACTCCTGGCATAGGGAATCCCTAGACTTGTTCTTTTTGGATTTTCCTCTGCTAGGTGAGTAGTTATGGTTGTATTACCTATATATATTTTGGATTTCCCTCTGCCAGCTGTGTGACTGAGCCATAGCCTCCAGAGGTTGCCTTTACAGAGGACATATGGAAAGAATGGAATGGAAGCTGGTGCATGGGCTGAAGGCAGTGAACATACCATGAAAAGAGGACAAGTGGGCTGAGAGCAGGAAGGGAGACAGCTTCATGACAAAGCTCATGTTACGAGCTGCTACTGGTCACATACAACTTAGTACCAGAACTCAATGTTCATGTCATTGAAAAGAGTTCTTGAGTGCTGGATCCCTCTCCTGAGAAAGGGGGGCCAAAAGCTCAAGCTAACATTAGAGACTACTTAGTGTAGAAGTGTGTGAATAATATAGAGCGAGATATTTGTAGAATATAAAATAGAGATAGGAATCTCAAACAACATGTGATGTATTTGTTGGTGTCTAATCTAACAATGCTGCTCATGCAGTGTGAGACAATATTGAACAAATAAGTGAGAAACTTATCTGCAAGCACAGTGTGAGACAATGGAGATCACTGACACTGTGCTTGCAGTTAAAGTAATACTATGTCAAAGAGAAACAATGGGTGTGGCCTGTGTGACAAGCTGAAAGGGTTGTTGATGATCAGGTCTTTGCCCAAATTCACCCTGGGCAATTACACTATCCAAATAATTAGAGGAGCTGGGTGGAACACATAGGTGGGTTCATAGATCTCTTTGAACCACCTTAGAACCAGGAGTTAGAGTTAGTATGCTGTATAGACTATAGTTTGCTTTTGGCCTCCAGGGCTACATTCACCTTGCTTCAACTCTGTGTCATAAGTGCTGCTACAGCTGATTTTTTTTTCTTTGCAAAAGCTTTTGCATTTTATAAGCCAGCTGTTGCTGATGGAATAAATTGTGGCATTGCTTTTGCTGAGCTGTCAGATCCTAAGAATACTGGGCCATCTTCTCATCTTGAAACACTTTGTTGAAGAACTGTGGCTTAGTGGAATGTCTCCCAACATAAAGTAAAGGCTCATCTGATTGGTGGATACTCCCCTCTGTCCTAGAATTGCCAGGGTCAGTAGCCATGTGCTAGTGATGTTTTTCCCAAACATTCCTCTAGAGTTTATAGGCTTGAATGCCAGGTTAATGTCATGATATTTGGGCTCATAGTCTGAATGCCAGGATATTACCGATATGAGGGGCTCACTAAGCCACTGTGGCTTATTGTAATGTCTCCAAATAATTCCTGCTATGTTAGTAGTGGGTTTTGTGGTCCAAGCAAAAGTTTGTTGGTCCGGCAGTTGGGTGGCACAAACAACAGCTGGAGTGTAGTCTTTGCATGAGGTGGCAGCAGGTCATGGGATTCACACTTTTTCTCCCTGTGACCTCACCCACTATCACTTCAGGCATCACGCTAACAATTAGAACAGATCCCAACTTGGGGACACCACCAGACTTCAACTCGGAAGAACACAGTGACGAGAGATGCAGTGATGCATGGAAGGGCAGATGTAAACCATGACCAGGCAGCACAAATGTTGTTAGAATGCAAGGAGAGAGAGACAGAGACAAGTTTGGGAGGAGGAGAAAGAGAAGAAAGAGAAGGAGGGAGGTACATGTGGTTTACAGGGAAGAGAGTCAGAGAAGGGAAGAGGAGAATAAGGAAGGGGAAGAGAACACCTTGGGATTGAGAGTGGAAAAGAAATAAGGCCAAAATCTAGTTGCAGGAAAAGCCAGACCAGAAAACATTGAATACCTGCCAGCGTGCTTTGCTATGAATAAACTGGGGGAGCACGAATACATGGAGCTCTATTACTTTACTCCAGAGGCCAGGGCTGAGGTGGCAAAGAACCAGTCAATATCTTTGTCGGACATATTCACGTTAGCTCAGGACAACGCAATTCTCACCTTGAAACCTGCAATGCATTATCAGTCAAAAAACAGGAGCACATTGTTCAGGAAAAGTGGCCCAGGAACATGATTGATGCAATGCATACCCTTCTTTAGGTTGACAATGCACAAATTGCGCAACCAAGGGGCTGAAAGCAACAAGGTGTTGTTGTTGTATCAGGCCAAGGTGTGGAGAGAGTGGCACCGCCAAAATAAAGAACCTCCTGGGCAATGGTATCTTCAACACTGGAATCATTGACCCAAGAGTTTTGCGCTCAGTAAAAGACCAAGTTTATGACGCCAAGAGGAGCAAAATCTTAGCAGAATGAAGTTAATGATCTACAATACGGTCACTTGTAACGCACATGGTGACACCCTCGCCCGCACAATCATGGGATGGTTAATATTAGTTCATAAATATCACCACCCATGAATGGCAACACTCTTGCCTGCTTTATGTAAATTGTGAAATGCGACACTCTCACACGCATAAACAATTGTGACACTCTTGCATGCATAAACAATTGCAACACTCTTGCATGCATAATCACGGCAACACTCTTGTCTGTGGAATAATATGGCAAAATCTTTGCCTACGTAACAATATGATAACACTCCCTTGTAATTGCTGGTAAACAAAATGCAGACTTGCTAGCACTGAAAAATGAGTCAGCTATGACAAGCACAACCAAGGGCAAGAGGAAGAGGTCGGTGTCACCAGAGCATAACCGAGAATATTCAACTTGGAAAAATGGCGAAGTATAAAATGGTAGTCAAAGTTACTTAGCCAGAATTCAAGCTTGGTACATGCATCACAGAATACAATGGCATGTGGACAAAACCAGAATGCAGGCATTGTTCAAAGCTGCAGACCAGTTAGCACTAGCTTCCTCAAAAAAAGAAGAAAAGGAGTCTGTGCACACCAGATTTCCTAAGGAAAATGCATAATCAGCCCAGGTATGGACAAAGCTGACCCTGACCCGTTAAATGTGGCTGGATTTGCGTATGCCACAACCTGTTTCTATAGCACAGCGAGACTAGGAGAATTCACAGTACCAACGCTGACAGTGTCTGATCCCGCAGTGCACATCAAACTATCAGACGGGTCCCAGTCCACAGATCAGTCTGGATTGCGCACAACAGCTTTCTTCCTGCCAAGAACAAAATCAGCAGACGGAGAGTCTATGTCATGGGCAGCACAAGGAGACAAGCCAGATCCTGAAAAGGCCTTCAAAAGACACATGAAAGTGAATGATCCACCAACAAACAGACCGTTACTTAAAGCGGCCAAAAAGGCTGGGTTAGAGCCTTGACAGAAACATGGTATACAAATAGGTGTGACTTTGGAATATCTATTGCGCAGAGTCCCATTTGAGGCCATGAAGGCCATTGGGTGCTGGTTGAGCAATGCATTTTACGGTTATCTATCAAAGCATGAGCAAATCCTAGCATCGTATCTACAAACCATACCTTCTCTGCATGAGTTTTCCATAAGACTAACTCTGGCATTCAGAAGGTAGTCACTAGGTGGACCATTGTTCTTTCAGAGAACCACAACTAGAAGATAAATGAGGTATTGCAGATATTGTGCATGATGCGTTGTGGACTCCTACCCAGAAGGGGGGAATCGTGGCTGACCTGGCTTTCTTGCAGTACATAGGCCCCATCATGGAGAGGCAGAAAACCTAGTTGAGGTTTTGCCCAACTTCTTGAAGTTGAAGCAATAAGCTGTGCAGAGTAGGACTCAAGCAGAGCCTTTATTTGTACTTGAAGTGTACATTGGGTACAAACAATATATCATTACTTTTGCTGTGTTTGAGCCACAAAAGCAAAGAGCGCAATCCCACCAGTTTCACCACTTGAACACGTGAATCACGTGAATCAGTCCCTGATGGAAAATCGGGTTTAAATCCCATTTTGCTAGGTATTATCTGCCATGTTATCTGCCTGGAAAATGCCGTCAAAGGTAACATTGCAACATTCACCCACTCTGTATCTTCTACGCTCAATATATTCCCATTTCAACCTGATATATACATTATATAGAGTCTGAAGTAACTGACCTGCAAAGTGTGTATTTGTCCAATTGTTAAATCATGAGAAATCAGACAAGTGGTAGATAACACGGGAGTCTCACGATAGAACTGGTGTAAGTCCTAGTATTGTGAAAGCTACCCTCCCATACAGCAAACTACGCCTATTTATATAGAGGAGTATCCGCGGATGATTGGCTAATCATAAATGTTAGAAAGATATCGAGCCGTGATTCAATGGACCTGCACTAGTCAGATGTGACTAGTGGGCACGTTAGTCACGGAACCGCTACATACGCCCTCCAGACGGACCAAGAGAGATAGAGGAACGTCTCATAGATTTTATTGAGTTAGAGGTAGAAATGGAGTCAAAAAATAGAAATAGGTCAAGGTGGTACAATTTTCTTGTTTGGTTCCCATGCCATCATAGAGGGAGCGCTACTCTTCTTCTCCTTCTGCGTCCGTGTCTCCAGTATCCTCGGAATGAGGTTGGGCCAAATGATCGTCTTTATCGACATATTCGGTGAGCTCGGCCTGAGCCAGTAACGGGTCGACTTTTGTGCCATCCTGCATGATGATGTCAGATGCTCCAGCTCCCTCCGCAGCTCCCGGTTCCTTAGTCCCACTCTGCTGGTCACAGGTAGCTGGCGCTACATGAGCTCGGGATTTCTTAAGTCCAATCGCGGTGGTAGGCACCCTGGAAGGTGCCTTAGGCAGGTTCCTCAACAACTCCATGCACTGCTCGATACCATCAGAATTGTAAGGGGGAGTCCTATTGTGAATTATGTAGTCTCTGTTTTCCCTACCCACAGACGCATTAGGAACCGTGGCGGTGACATGATGCCTCACTGGAGAAGCCGATCGTCGATCTGCAGTGTGGGTGCGCTGCCTGTGGGGCCCTTTGCGTCCATCACAATGATCCACATAGGGACGTGATGAACCTGAACAAACAGGAAGCACGTGGCTCACAGGGAGGGCACTTGGAAGCTGGTTGGTTTTCTTGAGAGCTTGTCGGGCATGATAGTGCTTGGTGCTTTGTACGTGTTGACTGGAAGGAGCACGCTATGCGTGAAGGGTATCCTCATAGGTCTGTTTATCCACGTCTCCATTTTCGGTAATGAATCCAACATCCACCAGCTTCTACAGACGAGGATCGATAAAGGTGGTGGGCAGGAACCCTGGAGGAAATGGTTTAGAGTGTAGGTCCCACCTTCCAGTCTTGGGGTCCTGTGATGCAAGGCGATATCGACACACCGCCTTGTCCACCGCATTGAGCATGCCAGCCACCTCATCATATCCGGCAGGTTTGGCACAGTCAGGCCTTCCTTGGGTCTCCTGGACATGGTCGTCGTACTGCACTATCAATGACAGATGCAATGGGTGAACACAAATGGATGGGATGTTGGGACATGCAGGATCCCAGAGGGTGATGATTAGATCAGCCGGGTTTTGTTGGACAAAAGGATGTCCATCCGAAGGTGTTCCTCCATCCTTGCAAAAGGGGCCCCTAAGTCCAAAACAATTCATGTCAAGAGCGGAGCCGAAGTGAACTGAGAACACTGATAGGGCCTGAATGGGTGATGAGGAAATTTGGGGGTAAAAGGTAAGCTCATCCAAAGGAACCTCTGTGCGGGTATTTAACTCATTTACGCTCATGCATCCCAAGTAGGTTTGTGGGTCGTCACTAGGCAGTTTTCCTGGTCCATTGGTCAGATGTTGGATATCCTCTACTCCCAATAATTCCAGGTATGCATCTAGCAGGCTCAACTCTTTAGCCTGATCATAATTCATCCAGGTCTTGTCCCCGGCAGTCCACAATACCTCAAACATTGCGTTGGTTTTGGCACCTTTGTGTGCCACAATCTTCTCAGCGGTCCATTCCCCTGTATTGGAGCCTATTATTTGCTCATCCATCCTTCCAGGGAACAGTCTGTCATCATTGAGGACATGGATTCACATCAAGGATGCATGGAAGATGTTCCTGATACCATGTCGTGTCATTGATGCGGGTAACTCCACTTGAAATGAGAAGTTCCCGAAGTCCCTAAGAATACGGTATGGCCCGACATATTTCGGAATTAGCTTGCGAGCTAATTCTTTTGGAAAGGTCATATTCTTTGTGGACACATAAACTAAATCATTCTTCTCAAACGGGCATGGCTGTCGGTGGCGGTTAGCATCTCGGGTTTGCTTAACCCTTGCCGCCAAAATGCAGTCATGTGCAGCCATGATTGCTATCCTCATTCTTTGTGCAAATACCCTGACACCTGGGTATTCAGAGGTCGGTGCGGATTTCCACACCAACAGGTGGAGCAATCTTCCGGAATTGAGAAAGAAAGGTGCGTATCCCGTTGTTTCTGACCTTGCTAAATTTATTGCAAACTCAATTGCTGGTAATTTAGAAGCCCAGTCCCTTTGCGTAGGTCCAACACACTGGCGTATCATTTGTATAATGGTACGGTTTGCTCTCTCTGTAGCCCCATTTGATTGGGGATGATACATAGAGGACATTCTTAGTTGTGTGCCTATCAACTGGTGCAGGTGAGTCCAAAAGGTGCTCGTAAATAGCGAATCTCTGCCGCTGACAATGGCTCTTGGTAGTCCGTGGTGTCTATAAACTTCTGCAAATACAAGTTCTGCGACCTGCTTTGCAGTGTAATTTGTTCTGGCTGCCACCAGGTGTACCATGACCGTTAACAGGTCTATAATCACCACTATTGAATCGTAGGTCGCGTTCCTATCCTTGGACTCGGGTAACGGTCCTATGAAGTCCATACCAATTACTTCCCATGGTTGTGATAGGACCTTGAGTGGGTGCAGTAATCCGTATGGCTTTTGGTTTGATGGCTTACTCCTCTTACAGGTCATGCATGTGGTGCAATATTTGTGTACATCATGCGATAGTGTCTTCCACCAAACGTGATCCTGCAGATACAGAAGAGTTTTCCTGGCCCCCAAGTGAGCTAGTAGCGAGTGTGCTTCCGCAATCACAATTTCGTGGAGGCTCCTCCCTTTTATAATTACTTCTGGGATGCAGAGTAACTTCTCTTTGTTTGTTTTTATATATATGATCCCATCCTTGGTGACCTCAAAATTCTTGTAAGCTCTGGGGTCCTCCACTATCTTTTTCAGAAGCTTATCCTCGCTGGCTCTTCCCTTTAGTTCAGTCATCAAATCCATTGGCTCCCGCCCTCCGCTCAACAGTTCTTCCAATGATACTGGTATCATGGATTTGACTTTGTCCAACAGAGCCTGTGACCTTCTTGCTAGTTCCTTGTTGCCATGGCGCTCCGTGGTCACAGCTTCTTTCTGAGTATTTGCGGTGGTCTGCACATTGTCGCTATTTGTTACCACCTCTTTCTCTGGTAGGTCTTTCTTTTTCCTAGCTAGTATTGTGATTGTTAATCTTTCAGTTGTGCTTTTTCTGTCCGTACTCCCGCCCTCCTTCCGTCCTTGAGGGCCCTTGAGGGTGGAATCCTTGGACTTTTCTACTGCAACCTCTACTGCTGGCGCTGGGCGATCCACCTCAGCGGGCTTTGGGCCTTTCTTCTGCAAACTGCAGCAGAGGTGTCCTTCTCCGTTGGCATCAGTCATGGCCACGGCACAACCTTCTTCCCCAACCAGGACGGGCATAGACACCATGTGGAGTTCCAATCCATCATTATCAATAACGTCATGATAGGTGTATTCACTCCTTGTGCGCACTGTCCCTGGTTGCTCATTAGAATATAGCCTCGATAGTGCATCAGACAGGATATTGTCGGTGCCTGGCACATATGTGACTTCATAGTCAAACTCAGCAATCTTTTCCAGCCATCTGGCCTGCCGTCCTGACAGGTTCTTCTGGTTCAAAAGGTGGATCAAACCTTTGTGGTCTGTGTACCACCTAAATCTGACACCCTGCAGAATATGTCAATGACGGAGCATAGTTTCTACCCCTGCAAGCATCTCAATCTCATGTACTGAGTAGTTTTGTTGCGCTGAGTTCAACTTGGCAGAGAAAAAGGCAGCGACTTGAGCCGTCTTCCAATCCTCACCCTGACTGACAACCCCTGCAATTCCTGTGACGCATCCGTCAGTTACAACATTCACAGGTGGCGCTGCTGGGCCGTACTCCAGTGGTCTCCGATGGTGATCCTTACATGCCAATGCCAGCCATTTGATGTCTTTGAAAGCCCTTTGATGAGTGTGATCCCATCAAAATGGCACCATGTCCCCTGTAATGGTGTGGAGAATCCCCATTGGTACCCTAATCTGGTCAATGTCTTCTGCCAGGTAGCCTGCAGCCCCCAAGAAACCTTGAAGCAAATCCCGGTTTGTTGGAGTCTTCTATTTTACCAAGGCATCCACCTTGTGTGGGTCCATTTGTATCTCCTCATCATCAATGACATGTCCTAACAACTTTAGTTCTTTGCATAGGAATTTAAGTTTCCGTTTGCTTAAGTACAATTTTTCACGTTTCAAGATATCCAGCACTATCTTAACATGTTTCTTATGGTCTTCCAGTGTATCAGAATAAATGACTATGTCATCAAGATAGACGTCCATGAATTTGCCAAGATAAGGGGCAAACAAGTAGTTCATGAGGGCCTGGTATGTTGCCGGGGCATTACAGTCTCCTTGTTGGATCACGTAACTAACCATATTTCCATCCAGTGTAGTCATAGTTGTGCGATCTACATGATCAGGGTTCACATGGATCTGTTCATATGTGTCTTGGCCATCAATAATGGATCTGTATTTAGCTCGCGTGGCTCGTCTCAAGATCCCATCCATGTCCGGCAGAGGCGACGATTTCTTGTGTGTGTTGGCATTACGCATCCGGAGGTCACTTACAATCCTCAACCTGGGCGGCTCACCTGGTACCCTAGGCTTCTTAAGAAACATCATGGGTACTGCATTTGACCCGGTCATAACCTTCCACCTACCACTCTTAATGTAGGCAGCACGCTTTTCATCCCACTGGGGCTTCAGGGCCTCAGGACAGCAGGAAGGTCTCCATGGGTATATCTTTGTCTCGTCTATCAGAGGTATGTCATGATTTATTGCACGCAGCGGCGGTAATGGAGTATTCTTTGCAGGTCTACATAATGGTGCTGCATAGTCCCTGAGTTCTTCACGGATTTTCTCCACACTCACTTCCTCTAATTGCATTGCACTAGAGGCTAACTGAGTAACACCGGGTCCCTCCATTGGGTGTGGTTCAACACTTCCTATGACTACCCTGGGAGGGTTCAACCCCATGGTGACCCGATGTTGGTACAACCAAAGCGTTCCCAAGATTAGATCATAACCGTTCAGGTTCATTACGTCAAAGTATTGCATGCAGTCAATCTTCTGGTATTTGAATTGAACAGAAGCCCCATAGTTGACCTTAGACCTGGATCCCTGCACAGCTAGCTGGACCGGCAGAGATTCCGGCAGCTCACGCCTATCCACTTTCAGCTGCTTGGCTATTGTAGTCGACATAAAGTTGCCTAGTGACCCCGAGTCAATCAGGGCACGCACTGGAGCCCCATTGATCTGGGCCACCACCACTAAGGGCTTAGGGACTAATCTTGTTTCTGATTTTTGTCTGGCCCTATTTTGTTGTAAAGCGGAGTAAGTTCCTGCCTCTACTTGCTGTCCATTCAGCTCAATAACATTCAGGGTGGTTTCTGCCTCTAAAGGTGTAATTCTTCTCAGGTCTCGGAGCAGCTGGACCATTTCTTCCAAGTCATCATCAAGTTCCTCTATAGGTCAAGCATCTATTCTCAGAAGTTGGGCCTCATCGTCTCGATCATCATCAGTGTACTTGTCACCATCTGAACCAAACATGCCTCTTCCTAGGCGATCTAGTGCCCTCCTTAGCTTAACCCGGTACCAGGACACCAGGTCAAAATGGGCATTCTGCAGATACTCTCCTGAGATCTGGAGGTGGAATATAACATGTTGGTCTTGGACATCATACTTGCCATCATTTCGGGGGTAGATCTCAAATCTTCCTCCTATTGTCTCATTCCATGGCTCTTCATTACCGGTGTAGGGAGCTCTTAATTCTAATATTCTTTTGGCATTCCAAGCCCACACGTCATGGCTTAGACGTCCCCTAAATTGCGGGTTATGAGAGACATAAAGCCCTGCTGCCTGGCTACATAAGTCTGCATACCATTTTCCTAGTTCGACATCAGGTCTGGCCACATCAGCTTTGGAAACCATCACATCCACGTTCCTTACAAAGTCATGGACTTGCAAATCATCCATGACTATACCAGAGGCCAAGAATCTGCGACCTTGGAATTGTAAGACGTTTTCAGGATCACCAGGATATGGTTGCATAGATTCCAACATAAATTCCACTTTCTGAGCTTCCGCTTCTCCTAATTGAAAGGGTTTTCCCTGACCCGCCTCCTCTATCCACAACTGATACA
>QLOM01004656.1:0-12091 GCA_003313785.1 Termitomyces sp. MG148 | reverse complement strand
TTGAATGATAACTAAAGAACCAGAGCACCTCAAGGGCTGAGAATAGTACCAATAGATAGTGTTGAAGAAATAGAAGCAGTAAAGTAAAAGAGTGACAGCAGAAATAAGGAAATAAATAGAGGAAGAATGAAGGAATAAGGAGTGGAAGAAGGGAGAAATGAGGAGTCCTCTGACAATCCCCTGGGTGATACTTGGTACACCTTTGACTGGGGTACCTGGGCAATGTTGCTCTTCTTTTCAGCCTTGTATGCCAAGGCCGCACAGGCTTTCTACCCAACAAACACAGTGTTGGTCATTGGCAACCAATAGAATTGGGGCGCAAGCCCTGCACCAAAGAATGAGTTTTGATGCTTGACCATCTTGTTGCGATAGATCAAGATGCCGATGGCATTGGGTATCTTCCCACTCAGCTCCTTGAGGCGCGCAGCCTTGGCTTCATCCCATGCCTTCTGCTGTTGGTCTATCTTCCTCTGCTGGTTTCAATTGTGCCGCTCGCACGTGACCTGCTGGGCTACGGTCTCTCCTAGCTGTGGAGACTCAATATGAGCCTTCTCCAGCTCTTCATACCATTCGTCATCTGAGGGAGGAGAAGGCAGTCTTCCTCGTACAACATCATCACTTTGTGGGTCCATCACCCACACTTCTCTCGGTAATTGTGGGGGAGGTCCCTCCACCAACACCGCTGGCAGGAATGGGAGAATTACCTGTGGCGTGCCTTTTGGCACATCCTTGTCGAACGCGACAAGGTCCATGAGCAACTCTTCCTTCTTTTTACCTTGGCGGTCTTGCCGAGGCATAGACTTTGCCGGCTGTATAGTTTGCTGAAGGGCCTCCATCCTTACTAGTCCCGGTTTTCTCGGGTATGTGGCCGATGCCTCAGAATCAGGTTGTGAAGATGCAACCTCAGATGCGCCTGATACTAGGTGCTCAAGCAGCCAGAGTCCGGCTGGAGCAACAATATCATCATATGGGATGATATTGTGCCCCAGACCAGACTCCCGGCCAGATTGGGGAACGCTTGACACTGTCAAGCAGGAGGGCGTGTCTGCTACTCCTTGCCAACGCGCCTTCTTACTGGAGTTGGTGTCCTGACTTGGTGGAGAAGCCTGCCACTTACGAGCGGTGGATAAGGCAAGGATATCTGTTGTGCGCTGTGCATGCACATGTTTGAGGTTGTCCATCATCTGACTGATGAGGACAACTGTCTCCGCGTCGTGGAGGAATGAGGCATTGGCGGGTACCTCGTACCTGTTGGTCTCTAAACGTTGTAGTAACTTTGCCAGGAGCTTGTCTTAGCTGTGGGTGGGCTTGATCGCCCTCCCTTTTCCTTTATGTTTATGTCAATGCTTCACCCTCCTCTGTCAGCAGCACGTCCAGCCGCTGTATCAATGAGAGGCGTGCCAATCTCTCCAACGGCAAATCCGCCGCCTCTGTTGCCTCACTCTCCTCTTGCAGCAGGCCAGCATGATGCAAAATCATGGTGGCCTCCTCATCCTGTGCTGGCAGTTGGGGCGCTCACAGCCTCATGAGCCGCCACCATGGCTTGCTGGGGCATTGCGCCCCAAGCTTCCATCCCTGCTAGATAGTATGGCATCATCCCTGATGGTGCCATGAATGGGTACACCACTGGAGCCGTATAAGGAGGGTAGAGTGGGAGCCCCATCACCTCCTGTGGGTTGCCTGGGGTCTGCACCCAAGGGGTCTGGAAATTGCCTTGGGCTTGTGCCCAAGGAACTTGTATTCTATGCCCTGTCTCTGGGCTTTGCACCCAGTTAATTGCCCTCTGCGGGGTTTTCTGCTGGCTTCCATAATTTGTCATCTGGGATTGACCCCCAGCTACTACTGCCGGCTGTGGTGGAATTCCACCTCCTACAAACTGTTGAGTCAGATACCTGACTCCTGCTGCCTGCGGAGGATATCCGCCCTGCGCTACCAGATATTGTGGCAGGTATCCCGCCGCTGCATATAACGACTGTGAGTATCCCCCACTTTGCACTAGTTGGCCCCATTGTGGGGCCCCTTGATTTTGATTTTGTAGGGTTGCCCCCGCTTCAGATAGCGGTGATTGCAGGTGAAAATCTGCATGAAAGCTTCGACGAGGACACAGTCAACGAACTCCGTTTGTTTTCAGACTGTCTCCATGTGGGAAATGAGAACCTGATTGTGAAATTTGAAGGTTCATTCTATCACCAGCATCGAAGTCTTGCAATGGGTGTTGCAGACTCTCCAGATCTGGCGAATATCTACGGATTACACTTTGAAGAAGAAAGTGGTATCCTTCAAGACAACCGTGTTCCATTTTACGGTCGTTACATCGATGATTGCTTAGCTATTGTCTATGCTTTGGGTGAAGCTGAAGCGTTGGCAATTTTGAGTAGGATTAAATTTGATAATTGCACAATCGAGTGGAACGTGTCGGCTTATTCTCAGCTGTTCTTGGACATGCTGATCTATCGAGATAGCGATGGAATGCTTCAGCATATGCCTTATCGGAAGGCACATAACCACCACGAAAGAATCCCTTGGCACTCTGCCCATCCCGTTGATGTCAAAAAAGGCACCTTCTCAGGCGAGATGTCACGAATGGCCACACTTAGTAGCACGTTGGACGTCTACAAAGATGCGGTAAAGGACTTAATTGGACTCTACTGCGCTCGCGGCTATTCATACAACTTGGTCATGAACTGGGCCAAATCCCAGTTCGACGAACGCTGGAAAAACCGACTCCATGTCAAAGAGTTGCACAACGAAGGAGTGTTCATTCTCAAAACTGAGTTCAACCAAGCATGGGACTTTTTTGATGTCAAGGAACTTGGCAAAACAATTACTAGTAGCTGGCGTTTATGGTTAACAAAAGCCGAAATCGCGTCCCAACAGTCCTCTTGGACTGAGCGTGATCTTCACCGTGCACTGGCGCTAGGGTCTTTGACCCAAGTGGACCCTGCGGCTGCGACTCTGGTTGTAGTTTGTAGGCCTCCATTTGATGACCTAGTTCATCTGGTGCCAGATGTACGGAAATTAGACATACTAGATAACAGATGGATCACGTCTCGCAAGCGTACGTTAAACCTTGCAGACCTGACTTCATCTTGGAAAAAGATTGTTATGCAACGACTGGCAACCGCCCAAACTTCACAGCCTCAGACAAAGAAGGTTGAGACACGCAAACGCGCCTTGGAATACTCCAAGGATGACATTGTGTTACATCGGCGCTCTAAGTCTCCTCCGGTACCTGGGGCCTGGCGGGCAGCCCTACTCTAAAGCTGACTTCCTCCGACACGCTGTTGCGGGTTCATTGGGGATGCTTGGTGGGGGTAGTTTATTTATCTAATAGTCAACAAGTTCCCTCTTGCCTCCTTACGGTAAGTAGACGTGAGCGTTATACAGTGAGAGCTATGCTAACCTCATTGTAGTCCCCTAACCTAACCGAACCCTAACGTGTGTCAATCTCGTAGTAATACAAGCTCTTAAGCTGATTATACTTATTATCCAGCCTAGGTCATGTGCTTTCCGGAGCCTGGACTTGTCCAGGTACCTCCGCAGTAATGCGGGGCTAAGTTGCGAATTGACGCATCGGATTGCACAATGGCCCGGCAGCAGAAACCGGCTTGCCAGTGATGCGCAAAAATAGGCATTCGGTGACATTGATCCGATCACGGTTGGATCGTTCTCCTCGGTTAGATCTCGGATAAGTTCCGGCAACACGTTGTCTGCTGGAACCGCTATGTTGGACCGTAACTGCCTTGGTATGGCAATAGATTCATATCGGGCAGCCGTTTGATCGGCAAGGTTACCTAACAGCACAGCCTAGACGTAAGAAGAACAATAGCTTGATCCTCATGGTCGTCATGGGATCCATGCCTTGTTCCAAGTTTGGACAAGTCTTTGTTCCCTAAAGGGAAGCTATTGTATTCTCATTAATCAGCTGGTAAGGACTCGATCAATGGCAAAAAGCCCTTGATTGAGAGCACAAGGTATCAAAACATGCACACACAGGCCTGATGAGACTTATAAAGTCAAAACTGGTTGGCTGGAATACCCCAGCCAGTTGCCAAGTGTGCGACTAACCTCTTCCAGGCTTACTACTATCCTCCAACGTGAGCGAAGCGAGCGTTGTGCGGCTCCTCCCAAACCCAGCACAGCCACAATCCAGATTCTCATTGATTAGGTGCGCAGGCACCTACTCAACTGACTTGCATGCTTAGCCCCATTGAGCTTCAGATAGCGGTCCAGCACCGCTAACTTATCATAGTGGGCCAGCGGCTCCCACATAGTATTCCCCAAAGACTACTACACCTCCAGTTTAAGTGCATTCCACTCAGTCTATTGGTGTGCAATGATGCTTTCAACGAACCATTTGTTGTTGTCTCTGGCGCTAAAATTGTAGGGGCCTGGCATTGCCCTATTTGGGAACAAGATGTCATCCAATGCCACATATGGTCGCAGTATTGACACATGAAACTTTGGCACGATATGCCATTTCTGCAGTGCCACAGGCAGCTCCAACACATAGTTGGACGTGCATGGTTCCGTGCTCATGACCCAATATGGACCAATCCATTTTAGGCAGAGCTTACTCACCCGTCCTCTTGGCAACTTCAAGTTGTGAGTCAACAAGTAAACCCAGCCATGATCACTGGGTCATCCCATCTGTGCACGTTTGCGCCCTTTGCCTGGAACACACACACCTCAATGATAGCGTCATGGGCTCTGGTGACATTTTCCAATGTCTGCCTGGTGAACTCCTCAACTCCCTGATGCGCCACCGCGTCCATGCAAATCTTGTGCATCATGGAGGGCATATATCCTCCATTCAGTTTGAACAGGGCATACCCCATCATCTCCGACACGCTTGCGTTAATAGCAAACTTGGTAAGTGAACACTACTCCACCCAGTTGCACTGGTCTGAGCGTACTACCGCCCTCAGTATTTGACCAACACTGCGATTAGCTCGCTCGGTCTGGCCATCCATCTGAGGATGGAAGGAGGTAGACATTAGGAGTCGTGCTCCTAACAACTTGTGGAGTTTCCTCCACCACTGGGACGTGAACTTAGAGTCCCTATCACTGACAATGGTACTTGGCAGTCTATGCAAGTGTACAATCTCACAGAGATATATCCATGACAGCTTCTTTGCTGTTATTGTTGTACGCACTGGAATCAGGTGTACCATGCTGGTCATCTAGCAGATAATTACCCAGAGATAGTCACAGCCCTTGGACTCAGGAAACGGGCCCACAAAGTCCATTCCAATCGAGTCTCATGGCTTGACAGGGATGGGCAGCTAGTGAAGTTTACCAGCTACAGGGAGGTTGGGCTGCTTTGCCCGCTGGCATGCCGCACACGTCGCACAAAACTTGGCAACATCTTTGCCCATACATGGCCACCAATACCACTTCTGTATGTATGCCAACATTTGGTTTACCTCGAAATGACCTACCACGTCATGGGCCTAGTCAAGCACACGAGTTATCAACTTGCGGTCCTGTGGTATACATACCGCCCAGACTCCCTGACAATTGCCCGTCGACACCACCCCCTAATGATCAAGCTCAAATCGGGGCTTCTGACAAAAGTCGTCAGATCCCATTGTTTTGGGCTCTATGACAGGCACCTCTCCCACCAAGGCCTGGGCCAGCATCACATCCTTATCTGGATGCCGGTGTTCCAGATCTATGGAGCACGCAGGCTGCTTAAGCAGTTCCGCTTCGAGGTCTTGATCCTCGCATCGTTCATGCAGATGGCTGCTATGCCTTTGCTCCTCATCTTTCATAGCCCACACTTCAAGGATATGCTCCTTGACCTCATGGTACCTGTGCAGGGGAAGATCCTCCCTTTCAGGGTCTATGCAACGGTCCGCTTGCACATACTCATGGGGGTCATGCACCTCATTGGGTTGGTCGCTCTCAAAGTATCATGACAAACAGTCGGCAACCTTGTTCAGCTCGCCCTTTACATATGTGATGTTGAATTGATATCTCGACATGTAATCGATCCACTGCTGCTGCCACGGCAATAATGTCACCTGGGTCTTGAAGAACTCCAAGGCTTTATGGTCCATGATGATATGAATGGGGTATCCCATCAACTTGTCTTCCCACTTGAGTAATGCCTCTAGTATAGCCAGAGTTTCTAACTCATGGACGGTGTAGTTCTGCTGAGCCGTAGTGAATTTCTTCAACATGAACCCAGCAAGCTAGCACATTTGCCAGCTACTTCCTTGGCCATACATGGCCCCAACTCCAGTTTTTGACGCGTCACAGATGAGCCATATGGGCTCATCACGTTGCGGGTCAATCAGCTGGATTACCGGCATCTTGGCGCATATATGCTTCACCATTTCAAAGCATTGCTGGCGAATTGGACGCCAGGTGAATAGTGACCTGTTCTGAGTCATTGCCATCAGCGGTCCAGTATACGCTGACACATCAGGCAAAAAGCTCGATATGTAGTTGACCAGACCTACAAATCTCTGGATATCATTGTAATTATGTGGCATGTGCCACTTGCAAATGCAATCAAGTTTATCTTGATCTGGGTGAATGTCCTTCTCATCAATGACATGTCCAAGGCAGTCTATGTTCTCTGCGTAGAGTTCACATTTCTTCCATTTCAAGTATAACTTGAACTTTTGCAGTCATTTGAACACGACTCTGAGGTGCTGTTTGTGCTCCTCAATCAAGTCGGAGTAGATGAATATATCATCTAAATACACATGCATAAATCGTCCGATGATATCTTGGAAGATAGAGGTCATTAGCCTCTGAAAGGTTGCTGGGGCATTGCAGTCCCCAATCTGCATTATATTGCTGATAAATGTACCTGTTCATATGCATCGGTTAGGTCAATCTTTGAGCGATATTTTGCTTGTGCCATGTCTTTCTGGATAACCTCTTGGTCCAGCAAGGGGGTAATGTCCTTGATTGTATTATTGTTGTGCTGGCGTGCATCCAAGGCAGTGCAAAGAGAACCATTCTTCTTTGGTATGCACAGCAACGGGGCTGCTTGCGCCATGGTACATAGTGTCCACCACTGCGCATTAAGGTAGCGGTTTTTTTTATCCTGCAATTGCTCCTGCAGTGCCCATGAGCAACATGGCAAGTGGTATTTGTACTGCTTCTGGTCATCTATGAGATTAATCTCATGATTTACCTCATGCCATGGAGGAAGCTCCTCTTTTGTGCTGTTGACCATATCCGCAAACTCCTCCTGCCACTGCTGCCACAAGTGCGGAATATTGTCTTTCTGAAGGCTAATTGCCTTCCATTTACCCTTGTCCCGCATAAGGAGCAGCAATTGCACAGTGTGCTCCTCTAGGCATTCCAGGATCTTAAACTGATCATGAACTATCATCCGGTATGTGTAACCAGTTGGGGAGATGGGGTTTGCCAGCCTGTTGCAACGTCAGGAAGGCACCACGTTGACATACTGTATATGCCTGGGACACTTCATCTGCATGAGGATAGCAATACCAGTTGGCCATTGGTTGCCGCATAGGCGCGTTTTGCGCCACAGCAGATGCTGCCACTTCATTCCATTCCCGCGGCATGCGAGGGTCATACGCCCACTCACAATCCAGTAGGGAAATAGGGCAATCCCATAACAATTTTGTGTCTGAGGCGCATGAGGCTAGTTCAGCCTCCTCTCCCATTGTCAAATCCTTCAACTTGACATGGGAGGATGTAGGCGGACATGCTCCTATTGATGCATCTTTCAAACTTGCTGGCTTACATTTTCCTCTTGGATGAGGCTCCGTGCCTCGCTGTCTAGGTCCCCAGAATGTGGGCCTAGTAGGGGCTATATTGGTCTCCTCGCTTTTCACAGAGGCTTGATACTCCTTCTCACTCATCAACACTGCCTGGTGGTCTGCAGGCAGCCCAGGTACTTTCTGATCTGCCTTGATCACCTCCTCCACCATTGGGTGCCTCTGACAACTGAGTCATGGAGCATCTTTATGTTTTTCTGTAGCGCAATGTTGACGCAGGCAACCATCCATGTCATCTACTGAGGCCGCTCTGCTGGGAGTGCAATCCCATTAACCAGGACTCAGCAGTGCTCAAAGTCCAGTACTACTTTATTACGCCTCATGAACGGCATACCAATAATTATATTGTAGCGGTCAAAATTTGCTATGTCAACATATTTCTGGCTGCGTAAGCCAGGCATTTGAATGGTTATGGTGGTTCCGTACTGGACCATAGCTTGACTCTCTATGGTGCCCAATTGCAGGGTCAAGGGAGTCTCCAGTTCTTGTATGGATAATCCCATACACATGTGCAAACTGGGGAGTAATCCCTGACATTGTGCTCCCAAAATCCCAGAGCATCCAGGCCTTATGGTCATTTACCTCCACATAAGACACCAAGCACTCCTTGTCCGCTCGATTTATTTAATGATGGTCATTGCAGCGCTTACCATCAGTTTTACAAAGAGTCACTCTCTTCATCCGCACCACGGCATTGTGCTGGGGTGTACGTTCTGCCAGCCAATCAGTCATGGCTATCAAGAACTCTAAGTCGCTGTCACAACTATAGTAGTTGTTGTTGTATACATCCACAGTGACATACTCTTCTTCTTTGACCACTACTTGATTGAGGTCATTACCCAACCTATCAGTGCAATTGTCCTCTGATTCAGAGGCCTTGTTGCTCCCAGACTCGACAGATACATCTCCATTGCTGCCGTCTGCTGCAGCAGTATGTGTGGCCCTGAGGTGTGCCTGAGGGTTAGGCCCTTTTTGGGGTGCTGTTGGCTTAGCGGGACAGTTGCTGGCATAGTGTCCAGGTTGCCCACTGTCAGAGGACTCCTCATCTCTCTCTTTTTCTTGTTCTTTATTTCCTTTTTTTATCCTTCTTTTCCTTTCTTGTCTATCTTTTTACCTTTAGTATAGTTCTCTCTTACCTTCTTTTACTGGTTCTGTCCGCTCTAGCTTACCTAATAAGCTGCATGTGACCCGGTAACTACTGGGTCACATGCCAAAGCTGCATGTGATCCGGTAACTACTGAGTCACATGCCATGTCTGAGTTTTTCACTATTTAGGTTAAAGTTAGCCACCTTGTTGATCTGTATAGTTGTTTCCCATGCTTCTGAAGCCTCAGAAGCATCAGTCCTGGCATAGAGAATCCTTAGACTTGTTCTCTTTGGATTTCCCTCTGCCAGGTGAGTAGTTATTGTTGTATTACCTAAATATACTTTGGATTTCCCTCTGCCAGCTGTGTGACTGGGCCATAGCCTCCAGAGTTCACCCTTACAGCAGAACAAGTCTCTACATTTTGGTCTGGGAGCCCCCTTTAGCCTGCTTGAGCCCTTTTTTGTCTCTTTAGGTCACTCCCCCACTGCATTACCCCCTGCTCCTTTGTTGCTTCTATGATCCAACCAGCCCCCTCAGAACCTCTCTTGGACGCTTCTGTCCCTCAGAATGATGCCTGGGGTTGCTTGCTTGCTCTGGAGACTCAGGTGCAGACCACTCAAGCTTCCCTCACCCTCCACACCACTGAACTTGCTGAATTACGTCAGGCCACAGACACTATCTCTCAGTCTCTTCAGGCCCTCTTAGAGCGCTTCCCTCTCACTCCTACCCCTCCTCAGGCACCTCCAGTTAGGACTGACACACCTCCAGTCCCTCGCTTTGGGGCCTCTCCCCCTGTTCACGCCAATATTCCTTGTCCAGCTCTCCCAGATGCATTTAATGGTGACCGAGCCATGGGCGAGCGATTCCTGCAATCATGTATCACCTACCTTCAGCTCAGTGGGGAAGCCTTTCCTTCTGATGCTCTCAAGATTGCCTGGGTTCTTTCCTACATGAAGTCTGGACAAGCTTCAACATACGCACTACGAGTTTTTTGACGTCCTGGAGGAGTAGAGAGCTTTGGAAGCTGGGATTGGTTTGAGAAGGAGTTTTGAACTGAGTTCTTTTCCTTGGACCCTGCTAAGGTGGCAGCCCTTACTCTCTGAGACCCCCATCAATATGGACAGGGAAAGCGGACCTTAAATGAGTACATTGACTCCTTCCGAGCTCTGGTTGAACAGGCTGGCTATCCAGACGGTCTTCAGCTCTGTCTCCCCTTCTGAGATGGCCTCCTCCCTTTGCTCATGGATCGGATTGACAGCATGGCCGAAGGACAACCTGACGACGTGCGTATTGAGTCTTGGTATCAGGTAGCACGCAACCAGTGGCAGCTCATGGAGTTAAGGCGTGAGTTCCACCGAGGAACTACCTCTTGCTCCACCTTGCATGTGCCTTTACCTGCTCGTCCTCCCACCTCCCATTCCTTTCTATTTCGTGCTCCAGCCCCAGCTCAGGTACCTGCCACATGTCCTCTTCCTCTGGGAGTTCCCATGGATGTTGATGCCTCTTGTCAACGCTCCTCTCTCCCTCTCCTCTGTCATTGCTGTAGGAAGCCTGGTCACTTCGCTTGATATTGCCCTCAGGGGTTGGAGGTGCACTATCTCTCAGCTATAGAGCAGGAAGAGCTCCTTCTCCAGCTCCTGGCTGCCAGAGATGCCCAGGAAAACCCTTCCCCAGATGCACAGATCGAAGCAGAACCATTGGATAAGTCCATAGGTTCTGTCCTTTGGATGAGTCCTTAGGTTCTACAGGGGAGGGTTTTCAGTAGGGCAACGGATGAGTTGTACGCCTCCGCCGCCTGGCGCTAATCAGTTTGCATGTCTACCAGTAGAATCTTCTAATATATCTCTCCCTGTCAATGATTCTCTGGTTGAAACTGTAAGCACCCCCTCCGACGTACAAAATACTTCCTCAGTTAAGGCCTTGGCTGAGACCTCTCCTCCTCCTCCTTCTGTCTGACGCCCACATGTCCCAGCTTGGGAACAACGCCTCCCTTGCCGCTATGTTGTTGCCTCCACTCCCTCTCCTAACTCTTTATGTCTCAATGTAGAGATTGAGACAACTGATACTCAGCAGACTCGGAGCGTCGTAGCTCTTCTGGACAGTGGTGCCACTGGACTCTTCCTTGATACTCGCTATGTAGAACAACACCAACTTACTACTTGGCCTCTCTCTCGTCCCATTCCAGTCTATAACATTGATGGTACGCTCAACGAAGCTGGATTCATTTGCTCAGTCAGTGGTGGATTTAGTCCTTCGTTACCAGACTCATTCTGAGCGTGCTGTCTTTGCGGTCACCAGCCTAGGGAAGCAGGACATGATACTGGGATTCTCCTGGCTACGTGACCACAACCCTGAAATTGACTGGGCCAAGAGTAAAGTGAGTATGAGCTGCTGCCCCCGACGGTGTTCTACATGTGCCAAGGAGATTAGAGAGGAGCGCAGAGCCTCAGTCTGTGAGCACGCTGCTATACATGCTTGCTGAGTTGGACACCTCCCCTTTGCAGACCTCGACCTACTGGATCCTCCTCCTTTGGTGTTCCCTCATAGAGAGGCCCTCTATGAGGACGTTCGAGGTGTAGTGAGTGAAGCCCAGATGGAAGATGGATGTGAGGGTGAATTTGTGTGTGCTCCTGACTCAGAGTCCCCAGACGGGGCCATTGAAACAGGTGATAGGATTTATGCAACTACTTTACAACTTCCCCCAACTGTGGCAGAGATTAGAGCCAGCCAAACTATTTTCCAGCGGCTAGCTCAGGCTTTTGCCACTAACTCTGCTCCTAAGTCATTCCGGGATGCAGTTCCTTATCACCTGCACAACTTTGAGGACGTTTTCTCCAAGGCATCATTTGACTCCTTGCCAGAGCGCAAGCAGTGGGACCATGCTATTGAGCTCACACCCAATGCTGAGCCCTCCAGCTGCAAGGTCTATCCTCTCTCCCCCCAAGAACAGGATGAGCTTGATGCCTTCTTGCAGGAGAATTTAGATTCTGGTCGCATCTGTCCCTCAAAGTCCCCAATGGCCTCCCCAGTCTTCTTTATTAAGAAGAAGGATGGTTCTCTACGTCTGGTTCAAGACTATCGAGTTTTGAATGTGATGACTGTGAAGAATTGCTACTCTTTACCACTCATTTCAGAACTTGTCAACAACCTCTGAGGTGCACGCTATTTCACTAAGTTGGATGTCCGCTGGGGCTACAACAATGTGCGCATCAAAGAAGGTGATGAGTGGAAGGCAGCA
>QLOM01004639.1:0-11486 GCA_003313785.1 Termitomyces sp. MG148 | reverse complement strand
TGTCCGAGTCCGCTTGGTAAGGCCTCGCCCAGAATTGCTGAGCCCCCGGGTCAGCGGAACCTGACAAAAACACTGAATATGCCGCTTTGCTCCACCCGTTCTCGTTTCTGTCAACCGCTTTGAAGAGTGCCTGGTGTATGTCAAAGTGAGGTCTTTTCACAATTCCATTAGCCCGCTTGTTGTAGCCTGATATCTGAATGTGGTGCAGGTTATACTTCTTTGCCAAGTACACAGCGGCTTTCACTATTGGTGCACCGTTATCCGTTACTATCTTGTGCAGTGTTCCCCACCAACATATGATGTCTTTGAAGATCCAGTTGCCAATAGCTTCCATGTTCTCTTTTGCCAGCATGCGGAACTCTGGCCAGTGCGTTAAGGAGCAGCGCCCTTGGATTATATACCAGAAGCAACGGGACTTGGGCATAACCATTGTATTAATGTAAATCTTTCCAAACAAGGGAGCGGGGGTCACCACAGTTGGCAGTATCGATATCTTGGTAGTTTGCTGTACCTGACAGATGTGACACAATTGTACGTACCATATTATGTTGGCCCATGCTTGTGGCCACCAAAATTGTTCCAATAGTGCTGCTCTAGTTGCGTACATTCTCCTATGACCCAGATTGTCATGCATAGCTTGTAATATCCAAACTCTGTTGCTGGGATTGATTACTAGCTTGTGCGCTCCAGAGTAATCCCATTGCCAAAGCTTGCCGCTGCTACTGAAGAAGTTTGTTGCGTACCAGATAAAACGTTGGTATTCCTCGTCCGTCATACCGTCAGGCTATACCAGGTTTTCTATCCATGTCTTAACCGCCTTGATCCATTGGTCCTCTGCTTGCGCCTTTACACTTTGAAGAACTGTGTCATATGCTAGGTCCATGCTGTTGTCCCATAGTTCCCTTGGTTCTTCTGCTATGCAAACTTCTGCCTTGGCGCTGGTTGTTTCTCCATTGTTGGTAAGTCCGTATACCGCTACCGCCCAACTCTGCCCTTGTTCCATTGGTTCATATTTGGCTAGTGGCAGCAGCAGGTGCCCTGTTGGCACTAATTCCCTTAGTACGCAAGCCGGTGGTTGGATAATATGAAGGAATCTGTGCATTTGATCTATCCAGTCATCAAAAACCTCATTATTGCCTTTGTCTGGCTTGGGGTTGCCTGGCTGCCTAGGCCTTTGGGATAATCCATCGGGACTGTGGAACTCGCTTTTTACGTGTACCAGTTTGAAGTAGAACAAAAGGATAGCCACTATCCACCAATTCATGCTTGCCGATGGTTGTATGTCTGGGTGTGACAACATGCCTTTGATATACCATGCGTCAACTTCGACAATAAGGTTCTGCACCCCAATCAGGTACATCTGCATGTTCTGTAACGCCTTAAAGAGGCCATATAGTTCCAGTTTTGGCTGACTGTACCTTGATTCCTGGTTGTTAAGCGTTATTGAACCAAACCAATTGTATTTCCGTTGTTTCCAATTATCTATTGCACACTGACAGAAGAAGAATCCTACCGCAATGTATGACATATCTACCACCAAGATTACTGGGTCTGCAGAAGTGTAATCAATGGGCACTAGCAGATTGGTGGTTTTGAGGGCCGCAACTAGGTCCTTCTGAGCTGCCACTTGTAGCTCCCCAAATTCAAATGGGATGTCCTTGGGCATCAACCTCACTATTGTAAGGGCAACGCTTGACGTCTGCAGAACTCCCTCCACAGAGTCGGCAATGCAAGGGGCAAGCGAGAGTCGAGCAAGCACAGAGGCGAGCAAGAGTCAGGCAAGAGGCAAGCAAGGCTAACAGAGGGTCGGATGGCGCTAGATAAGCTTATGGTCAGTTCAGTGGATAGGCCAGAAGAACACTGCTATTGTTCAGCCTGGGGATATTCTATCCCACAGGCTGCCTATATATACTACATTGGTGGCTGTGCTATTACTAATACTGTTTAGTCATACTCCTTTACATATTGAGGCCCAATTAGTAACAATAATCGATGCTGAGTAAGGTCCAGGCATATGACTCATCAAGGCTGACTACTACAAGACAGAAGGAGAAAGGGTGGGCCAAGCAGCCGGTCAGATCTGCTAGGAATAGGTGTATTGTTGGACTAAGCTCGGAATAGAGTTGGACACGGTCCAGAGACTGGTCCCCTGACAACTATATGATGAGCTCAGTGTGCAAAGTTCTTAACAAATATCCGCAATATGCCTATAGACCCTAAGAAGGCATGGACTTCTGAAATGTCGCTGCAAGGGCCCCAGCGTTCTAGTAGGCCAAGTCAACTTTCTTCTGGAATTTGCCCCTGAGGGGTACATACATGCCCCAAGATCTTGATTTGTTCCACGCATAATACCAATTTGTGACCTGAAAATGTTCCACCGCAGTATTTCATCCGTTGTAAAACCCAATTCAGTACCTTGAAAAATTCCCATAATGCTAGCCATACATTCAGTTTCTGGGGGTGGGTCTCGGGCTCTCCATTGATCAATTTCCAGTCCTTTGGGCCCTTTACCCCGACGTCGTCAATAAATACCAAGACAAACAAGGGGATTTCTGGTTGCAGAATAAATACCACATTGTCGTGGAAGATGGGTACTGAGTTCGTCCATCCCATTGGTAGTGTAACCAACCGTAGCATGCCAAAGGGAGTTTGGAAAGTTGTTAAGTCCCGTAAAATTGGAGATATTAGGTGCTTCTAGGGTAGCGCCACATATTCTTCCTGCAAATGATTCGGCTATGTGGTCTGGATAGGGGGGAACCCCTGAATGCTGTATAGTTACTCGGTTAAGAGGTTCTAAGCTGTGCACAATCCACAGTTTGCCATTCTTCTTGAGGACACAGAAACGCGATTGATAGGAAGAGTTCTATGGTTTGTATACCCCAGCCTTGATTTTTGTCTGAATGAGTTCCATGATTTCCCCTTCCAGTCCTGGCGGAATCAGAATATTTTTCTTGTTCCATGGTATGTGTGGTATAGTGGGGATGACTATTGGTGGAAATAAACATCGCGGGGTTAAAGCTTCCTCGCTTGGTATCTTCTCATGCAAACGCCTGATTCTGTTTGGCCATGAGATTGGTAAGTACCCTTAGCTCATCTGTTGACAGGAAACCTGTATCATGGTCCTTTTTGAACTGTGCCAGTTGTTCCGCTGTTAGATGACCTGTAGGCTGTGTTGGAGGTGGGTTTGGGTCCAAGTCCAGCATTGAGGCTAAGGAATCCCCGATGATATTGCGCTCAATTTGGTAATCCTCTGCCATGTGTTCTAGTACCGGTTTCACTTTTAACACCATGGGTTTGTACTTTTTCTTAGTTTGTACACCCTTCTGTTTTACCATCCCTGTGTACTGTCCATGCAGTTGCGGTTCTTTGTCTGCTGGTGTCCAAAGATGTCCTTTTGCATTGTAGGAGTTTGTCGTCCGAGGGTGCAGCGGTACCATGGTCTTAGTGTGTCTTAAAAGATACTCATCAGTGAACAGTATTGATCTGTCGGGGGCAATGTGTTTGAATAGTTCGGACACGGTGATATAAAGGTAAGCCAAGGTGGCTTCATAGGCTCCTTGGAAGCTAATTTTTATAGGGTTTTTCATAGGTACAGGCTTGGGATCAGAAGATAAACTGTTTGTAGAGACCGTTTTTGGAATGGTCTTGTCAATTAGAGCATATGATATAATTTGTGTGGTATTGTCCTTGTGGTTGTATTTGAGCGTCAGAGCTACATCTCTGTGATAACTGCCAATCACTTCCTCGATGCTGTCCAAAAACACTTGTGTTCTTTGGTTTCTATCGTCGCATATTTTGGTGTGTGTTTCTTGTTCAGCGGGCTACCATGTGGGTAGGTCGGTATCATGCATATAGCACCGGAGTTGGGGTCGGTAATTGTGATCAATGTGTTGTCAGCACTATGAGTTTTTACCATGCTCCTGGTTAACACATCAAAGAGTTTTCCAAGCAAGACATTGTAGGCTGGTTGCTGTATAACATGTATCTGTAAGAATAGAATTATATTGTCAAATATGCATGGAACGTTGGTGGCCAAGCTGAAGGACATGTCAATTGCTCCATTTGCACTTTGCATGTGCAACACGATTGAGGGATTGTACAAAATTCCAATGCGATTAGTCACATCTTCCAACATCAAAATTATTTGTGACCCGCTGTCAACTATGCATTCCACTTCTGCTTTTTGTCCGATAAGCATGGTTATGGACCTCAAGGAGTCGGTGTCCTTGGCCACGCAAAACTTCTTAGGAATGGCTCCCAACGGTAGTGACTTGAGGTAGTTTAGTACTGGGTCCAATGACGTCTGGGATGCATAGTTGATGGCTGCAGTTTCCCCGGTATTCAGGAGGAACCACACCAACTTTCTGCTGCTATTGACCACTTCAATCAAGGGGAGAGTGGCCTCCCCTTCCTTGGTTATTTCCTCGATCTGCGTGGTATTGGTGGCTAAGATGCGCTTTGGGGTTACTGCGGCTCAGGCTAGATTACACACATCTGGTGCGATGCTGAGGACTTCGCCAACTGTCATTGTGACGTGTGCTTCCATCAACCAATGGAACACTGCTTTGGTATGTTCCACCAACTGGATAGGTACCTCGGTTTGGTAAGCTCCATCGTTCCACTTGTCTGGTTTCCCCATGACTTTATCTGCTGGTGGGGCATATTGCCTTGGCATGCCTGAAAAGGGGTGAAGTGGTGCCTTGGAGTCCTGTACTTCCATGACGGTAGGTTTGTTTGCTGGTTGGCTAACCAATACCGTCAGCGCTGTTGGTGCTGTCTTGGCAGTGGTGACCAGCCGGTAATCAGTTAGGGGGTGTTTAGCTTTAGGAACCTGGACTCTGTCCATGACCTGATGGCCACGTTTCCCTACCTCCCGCAGCTCCAAGATCTCCAATTGTTTTTGTAGTGTTGTGATCTGTTGGCTTATGTCTGTAGTAGCGTTTGCAAAGGTCGCCAAGGGCACTCAAGCTTGTGGAGCCACCGGAGAGACTTTGAACACCAATTGCTGGATGTTGGCTTGCACTGGGTCTGGATTTGTGTTTGCCAAGAGTGTACCAGTGGGTATATTGCCCAGGTTGCAGCGGTGGTACTTGTCTATCCTGTCCTTGTAAAGGAGTTTGCTGGGGTCATATGGGATAAATTCCCCCAATGGCAGGACCACTTTTTCTTCTGCGTTCTATTGGCACCACCTCCGCAAGATGTAATCTTCTAGGATGTTGCATCTCCCCCTTACCATGGTATGCCCGATTTCCCCACAGAAGTGGCATCCATCCCCTAGAGGTGATCGGCCTGTTGGGCGATTGCCTCCTGATCCGCCGCTTGGGACCGCCACCTTCTCCAGGGCAGCCACTACGGCTAACTTTACTATATTGCCTAGGTCCTCTTTCTTGATGTATCCACTGTTGGCAGTGGGTGAGGCTCCGGAACTTCAAGCTTGTTGTACGTTGGGGGCTGGTAGCACACCTCCCATATACTCTGCTGGCACCGTGGGCGTTAGTGCTGAACTGGTGTCGGTACTGTGGAGGATCCACACACCAGCTTTGTAGACTCAGCTAACATCATGGAGTTTGTTGGGATGGTGGTTGGGGTCCAATATTTCCCACTGCCTTGCTATTTTTGTCCAAAGGGACGTTGGGAACCCTTGTTGGAAGTACCGCTTCTCTTTGTTTACCGAAATCTTGTTGTGGCTCTTTAACCACTGTGCAACTTGCTGAAACGTTTAGTAATAGTTGGATAGCTGGCCCAGCATTGTTAGCCCCATACAGAACGTTCCAGTGACATGTCTTTCTAGGTTGTTAATGGCCCACTTTGCCTGTTCTTCCACTCCGGGGTACAATTTCATGATGGCCGCCTTCCATTTGGTGTAGGTGTAAGGGCGGTTCTGTTCGCCGGTGTTGCCCTTGAACTGCAGTATGCAAGTCCATAGCTCCGCTGTATTGTACAACACGTATCTGGCCACGTATTCCTTTTTGTGGCGTTTGTTGGTAACCTGATAGTTGCAGAATAAATAAATTCTCAGAAATAGTGTGGTTTGTTTTCATTCCATTTCAGGGCTGTCCTGCTGCTCCTCATTGGCATTTGTGAGGTGGTATTTTCCTCCATCCTTCTTGGTACATGTATTATGATTGGTGTCTGTGAACGCTGGACTGGAGTTAGTTGAGGTGTGTCTGGTGTTGGAATATCAAATGAGAAGACCTCGTTGATTGGTGTTACCGGTGATAATTCTCTTGGGAATAAATCAGGGATGTTGTTGACGGTTAGTCTTTGGTAAGCCACCTCTATTTCTTCCGCTAAATTTGTGGGTCAGTATGGTCTCGTTGGCGGTACTGGATCACTTAGCTCAATTTGGATCGGGTGTATAGATAATGGTGGGAAAAGAGTTGGTAATGGTTCTGCTGCTTCTCTTTGTTGTCTCTGTGCTCTGGTTTCTGGTGGTATTCTGTAGAAGAGTCTCTCATGGTGGGTTCCAATATGATAGCGTCACTACCTCCCTATAAGCAGAATTTAGACTTGTTGCAAGTCTTTGGAATTTAATGGAGAAGCTATAGGTGTGACTGATAATATGCAAAGAATCTTTTGTGGTTACCACCCAGTAGTGCCAATGCTAAGGGCACCCATATTAAGTCGGAGTTTGGAAGTCAGTAGTGGAAAGTGGCAAGTTGCCATTGGAAAGTTGCTATACACTGTTGGAAAGTTGCTATACACCGTTGGAAAGTCGTTATATGCTGTCGGAAAGTCATTGGACGCTGTTGGAAAGTTGCTGGACCCCCGTTAGATCTGTACTCTGTACTCTTTACATGATCTCTGAGAGGAAAAGTTGTTTTTATTCCAAGTTATGGTACAGTTTTCATAGTACTTTTGGGAGGCAGGCAGTAGACCCCTACTTCAAACATTACCTTCCTCTGTTCTGTCTTCCACTTCCCGTTCTGCCTGTGGAGCATTCATTCCATTACTCCTTATTTGGATGTGGGCACTTCACCGCTGCCGTTGCAGGCGTCACTGTTCTTGCTGTTTACTTGGTCTGTCTCCCCGCAGCTAGCGTGGTTACTTCTTCCTTGATCTGTCAGCCTGGAGCTTCACTCATCTCCTCTCTGAGTCAGCCACGCTGTGAGGTTTGACCCACCGCCTCTACCGCCCCTTTGTACTGGAGTTTCTGTTTTGTGTCTTCCTCTTCACCCTTGGTGTCGGTGTTGGTCTGAACCAACAGCAAGGAAGGCGCAGAAGGAAGCACCTCAGGCGGAGGGGGAGCAGTTGAGGGAACCAGGGTGGAAGTGAGTTTGGGGGCAGGAGCAGGCAGGACCACGGGGACCAATGACCTGGTTGAGGACTCAGTGCTACCAGCTGTACTAGAAGGGACAGGACGGAGAATAGCGACAGACGGCGGCGGGTAGGGGACAAGTGATGGTGGCGGGTGTGGGCGGAGGAGGAGGACTGGACTGTATAGCATGAGCAAGATAGCTACACAGGACAGGCAGGAGAAACACAAACCGTACTAAGCGGCAAGAAGGCATTCTGGTGGGATGTGGTTCACCAGGAGCGTACACAGTACATCTGCATCCATCAGGTTCACCGCAACAGCATCATCAAACTTTGGAAGAGTAAGCTGGATGTCTGCCCAGCTCATGGCTTGGAATGAGGACTGGGGGTTGGCAGTGTTGTAGGCCGCAATGGCTTCCCTATAGAGCCTTGGACGCACAATAATCAAGGCTAATAGCCTTGTGAAGCATCCATGGGCATGTCCCATGACAGTCCTCTGGTGAATGCAGTAGGCAAAGTCTACCATGATACCAATCACTGAATTCTGCATACCCAGGCAGCAGAAGTATAGAATGTTTTGTGCCAGCTTGAACAAGTCAAAGGTAAAGCATGTACCTTTGGAGTCAAAGCTGGCAAGCATGAAGAATGGCCTTCCACTGCAGTCCTTCCACCTCAAGTAACCCTTGGGGGTTAGCATGACTGCCAGGTTCATGTGGTGAGATGAAAGATTGAGGGGAGGCATTGATGACGCCCAAAAGTTTGCTAAGCACTATAGAGTTGACAATAGCCTAGCACTTATAAATCAATAGGTTGGGCGCACTAAGTAACAAGGTTGAGTCCTGGCAGAGTCCCAGAAACACGTAAGTAAAGTGAAAGTAAAAATAAAGTTAATAGAAAGGTGCTTAGCACAACTAAGTGCTAATAGTTAGGCCGTAGGTGCCTAAGTCGAGTTTGCGTAGTGTCTTGTTTAGTCCCATAGGTGGACTAGCGTAAAGAGTGCACCCGTAGTTGGTGCCTAGTATGCCGTATGAGAGAAAGATAATGAAAGCAACTCTAGGCACTAAGAGTGCTTGTGAGAGTGGATTACTGAGAAGTCAAAGATGGGCTGTAAACTCTGGTAATTGTTTTTCAAATGTGGTAGCTATGTACAGTTTTTATAGAAAAGGTAAGAAATCATATGTAAAATGTCGCTAAAGTGCTTTAACAGTATAAATGAAAAATATAACCTAAAAAGTATTAATGCACCAAGGCTGTTTGCTAAGCGGTAGAATCAGTAGCTAAGCATGAAAATGATGCCTTTAAGCTGTCTGTCACTTGTTAATTCCTTTAGCCATCGGCTAGTACTTCATTCCTCAAGTCCCTATGTTGAACTTAGAGCAAAACTGCTCCAAAACGCGCTAGAGAACGTCAGTAAGCGCTAAGGAGTGTTGGTAAGTGCTAAGAGGCGTCGGTAAGCGCTAAGGAGCGTTGGTAAGCGCTAAGGAGCGTTGGTAAGCGCTAAGGAGCGTTGGTAAGCGCTAAGAGACGTTGGTAAGCGCTAAGGAGCGTCGGTAAGCGCTAAAGGGCGTTGGTAAAATGTAGCTTTCTGTGCTGAGTCTAAGTGGAGTCTCATCAGCGTTATATGATTGTACTTTGGTGTGCACGCCAGAGCCATGGTACGGTCATGGATGGATACATCAAAATTATAGCTGATGCACTGGAATTTGCACATCAGGTAGTAAGCCTCCATGCAAGTGGAGATCAACTTGAATTTATTCTGCAAAAGCTTGTAGAGCTTTTGCAACTGCTGGGGATCCATTGGGAATCCCCAAGGTACTACTTTACCAATCTCAGAATTGGTAACATGGTACCTCTTGTTGGTCTCCACCTCATGATACATGGCGGCCACAGCTTCATCTCCAACAAACACAGTGTTGGACAGCCAGGAGTAATAGAAATAGCAGTCCAAAGCACCACCAAAGAACCAATTAGAACGTTCGACGTTCCTTCCTTCAATAACAACTCCCAGGCCATCAGGAATTCTCTCGGTGGCTTGCTCCACACAGTCCTTGTTTGCTTTTGTCTGCCAAGCAGCCTTGTGCTTGGCATGAGCAGCAATCTTCTTGTTCTTTGCCAACTGCTGTCTGTGGTTGGCAAGCATCTCTTCTTCCAACGGAGTATCCGCTGGCTGCTCCACCCTGTAATCACTATCATTGCTCGGCTCTTGCAGCTCGAGTGAGGCCAATGTAGGTAGCTGGCCTTCTACCTCATTCTCAGACCGGGGGTCCTTTTTTATGGACTTAGGGATATATGAATCCAGTAGTGCCTCAAATTGCACTGCTGGGAAAAAGTACATTGTGGAGCTATCAGCTCCTGCTGAGAGTCCAACTGCAAATACAACTGCGGTCAACACCACCTCATTGGCAGGCTTTGTGGGTCCTGATGAATGGGCAGGAGCATGTGTTGATGAGGAAAGTCCTCATAAACTGGCATCCACAACCATGAGCTCCTCATGGAACTCAGGTGGTGTCAGGGAGAGTTCTCCCACTTCCTTCCGCCCTCGAGATGCCTTCTGCACCTCAACTCCTGCTCCACGCTGCCCTTTGTTGCAGGCTGTGTCAGTGGCTTTGAGGCGTTTTGCCTCATTTGTCTCCTCCAGCGGCAAAGGATGCCTCTTCATAGCATTTGCAAATATTTTGATTGTATTTTTGTTACGCTGTTGCAGCATAATGATTTTGTCAAGTAGCCCAGTTATGACTACCTGGGCAATGGGATCTTTAAGAAATGACAATTCCAGCAGCACTCTCTGGCCGGCAGACACCAAGCATCTACAAACTGTCTCAACTTGAGGGTCAAGGACTTCTGGAGGTGTTGCGACCTCCTTTCCCTTGCCCTTCTCCGCATATGAGATGTGCCGTGGAGATGGCATGCGCACTGGTGAGGGGAATTGCCGACAAGGAGGCGTTTGAGGTCTGGGTAGACCTTGCACCAGTCCTCGTGACGTGGGTTTGTCCTGCCTGCGCCCAATGAATTCACACAGCACTCCTCTGTGCACGGAGTAACTTCTCAGAGGCAATCGCCTCCGGTCTCTCCTGTAAGCCTCTCAAGGAGGCAGTGTGCATTTGCATTGGTGTTGAGGTTTAGCTACCTCAACTTGGGGTTGGGCTGTGCACAACAATTTCTTGTTGATTTCCATCGGTGTTACCTGTGGTGTGGTTAGTACCTGATCATCCAGAGGTAGTATACTTGCACTCTGAGTCTGCGCCATCAGGAATGGCATTGGCATACCCCACATCACCTGCGGCTGCTATCCAAGACCAGTTGGTCCTGGAAAATACGGCATTGGCATGAACTGTGGATAAAACTGTTGATGTCCAAATTGGGCGGAAGGCTGCCCAAACTGGGACATCATCGGGTACAACGCCACACTCAGCATTGTCATTGATGATGGTTGTTGTTGTTGTTGTTGTGCGGGGGTGGTTTCTCCCCTCCTCCAGAACCCTGCGGGTTCTGAGGCAATGGCTGTGGCCATTGTACCTTGAGACAAGTATGACATATTTTTTGATGTTGTCATTGTTGGTGAGAAAAAAGAAAAAATCCTTACTCATCAGATTACATAACCTGATCCAATCAAAAGATCTGCCTCTCCTGATCCATACTATCTGATCAGATAGTGCATCTTATCCATCTTAACTGTACGGATCAAGATTGATCTGATTGTCATCTTATTGCAATGTGATAAGATAATAGATTTGATTGCAATCAAATCTGGCTTACTCAGTCTAAGCACATGAGCGCTTAGCAAGCTGACTTGGGTGTTTGATGCCTTGTAGCTCTAAGTACTGATTCAAAGCTGCTAGCTTTGAACATGTCTGATACAGCTCCCAAGTCGTATCACCAGCACTCCATCATACCTCAAATTTGAGGTGCATTCCATTGTTCCATTGATGGCCCAAGATCTCTTTGACAAACCATTCTTGTTTGTCAATGGCTCCAAAGTCATAAGTCTTGGGTGTCACCCAATTAGGGAACATAGCATCATTGTTTGCATTGTATTGTCTGAGTAACAATACATGGAACTTTGGTACAATACACCTAGCTAGTAGAGCTGCAGGCAGCTCTAGTACATAGTTTGATGTACTTGGTTCTGCGACCAAGATTTTGTATGGTCCAATATACTTTGGACACAACTTCTTTGCCCTCCTTTTTGAGAGGTTAAGATTCTCAGTAAACAGATATACTAATGTGCC
>QLOM01004633.1:0-12509 GCA_003313785.1 Termitomyces sp. MG148 | reverse complement strand
CTCATCAAAGCCCGCAACCGCTTCGTCCCCGCCACCTGGAAGGAAGCCCTCGCCACCATTGAAACCTCCCTAGGCGCTTCCGGTGCCACCTCCAGTGAGATCCAAGGCATCGCCAGTGCTCTCGCCAGCACCGAGTCCTTCATTGTTGTGAAAAAACCGTCGAAAAGCCACCCTCTTCGTGGGACCTGAGTCATGAGGCCGCCTTGCTCAACTCGCACAACTGCATGAGCTGGCTCTACACCAACACAAGATGTCTACGGTATGCTTATTTTTTTTTCGATATCGCCGAAGTGTATAGCCGTGATACCACTAATAGTCGACAGCGGAATGAGGACAGAGCCGAGGATCAGTCAGGTCACGGTATGGACGTAGACCTTGTGGGTTTTCGATTTTTCCCTCTTTACGAACTAGTTCTTCATCGTTGTTGCGTCATATTTCATAATTATGGATTGAATCGAAAATGTATCTCTGCACAATCTATTGTTTTGGTTAACCTGAGCTTAAGTAGGCCTTATATATTATTCGTTTTTTGTGGAATCAAAGTTATCATTGCTCTCGAGTCTAAGCGGTCAAAAAACTCTAGGCCTCAGGTCTCAGTCTCTATCCATGGAAACATCATCCCCCTACGCCTGCTTGCAGCATGATACCGTTGTACTGCTGCCTTTATCGCTTTCAATCTCTCCTCGCGGGTGCGTGCTACGTATCTGGAAGGTGTCAAGTGGGACGGCTTGGTGGGCCTGAGAGAAATAGGGATCTCCTCGAACAAAATCCACTCCAGACGTCGATGTAATATGAGCTGGCCTGCAAGCTCTTTGGAAGACATTCGCTCTAATTCCTTAGAGTCAGTCTGTAAATGCAAAACTATATCCTCCCAGCTTGCGAATGAATCCCATAGCTCATACAACATATCTTTTTTGAGCTGTCCTTTTCCGGTCTTCTTCATCCAGTTCCATGTCATGATGCCTACAGGCAACGGCGGCCTCGAGTAGTTGCAATCCAGACGAAGGCGTATACTCTTGCGTGATTTTCTTGACTACATCCGAGGGTAATACGAAGAATTCATGAATCAAGTCCTCAGCCAAGTTCGAACCTTTTGTCCGTTCTTCACTGGCTTTTTTTAAACGGTTCAAGACCTTATCGCAGGTATCTTGATTTGGTACGGCGGGGAAGAGAAAGATGCCGCGAATGAGACTATGATAATCTTTTTGGTCGCGATTGAACCGTTTGCAAAGTCCATCAAGTGCACTGATGGTGTCCGAAATAAGTTCTGGAAACGCATCAGGGGCAAAGGGTCTTCGGCCTGTCTTTGTATTCTGGTTGACATTTGTCAGCCTGAGCAATATGAAGTAAACCTACGTCGAACGTACTTCGGTCCAAAAGTGTGCGGGGGTAACACTAGAAATAGCCTTGTCAATGATCGGACCAGTAACGGATGTTCGACTTGGTTTCCATTTGACTTGGAGTGCTATGGTAATAAGCTCTCCACTGTCCTCGAGTCGAAGACGGAACATCAGGTCCGGGCCAAGATTTCGATGAGGAAATAAAAATGGCGCGTTGATCTCGCATCGCAACCACTTGAGGTCGTGCAGAGGATTATTCTTGTCAGGATTATAGCCAAGTATGCTGGATGGTGACCGTAAATGTGTGTTGTTCGGAGTGTGCATGGGAAAGAAGACTTCTGCTACCCTGAAGTCTCCACCCTTGTCATACCAGCACGAGACCAGTCGTGCTTTACGATTGGCTAGTCCTCTATCTTTCCCTATGTCAGAGAAGTCAAATACGTTGGACAGTCTTGTAGGATTTTTAAAGATGTCCGCAATGCAGAGGGCTGTATACTCCTCCAGTCCATTCGACTTGGAGCTATGCTTCTTGATAGAATTAAGAAAGAAAGAGTGGCACTGTTCCCAATGTGGTCCTTGACTTGCAATCCATTGTTCAGCTGCAAGATATGCCAAAGGCTCGTCAAAAACTGCGACCTGACCATCTTCTGTAATACCTGGGTATTGAGCAAATCCGCATTCCACAAGTTCTTTATCGTAGACGCAGCCATGATGAAGATAGTCCAAGTCTCCACTGAGGAGCCTTCTATAGCAAATTTCTTGGATTGTTTTGAGTAACTTGGCCTTATGCTGAGTGGCTAGAGGTAAACTTGAACCTCGAATTACTCGCAGAACGAAAAAGAGTGAAATACCTCGGACATAATCAAAAGGGCACACTGGAAAAAGGTCGGACCGAAGGATTTCCGGTTCCTCGCTCTCCCAATGTTGCGCGTCATTGGGGACAAAGGAGGTAATGTTTGTGATGTATCTTGACAGAAGGCGGTGATAGTTTTTGAAGCCATAATCAACAATGTATTGAACGAAGGCTGCCACAAATCGCGGCCTGAATACGCAGCGCGTTAATATCGGTCTCCTAGATGTAGAAATAAACGACAGACATACCGTCCAGAAAGCCAATAACCAGCTCGATTTACGAGATCCATTCCGCTGCGGGTTTTGAGGTACGATTCGGGCAAGTAGTGGCTTAAATGACTGTGAATATCTGTCTCCTTCATCCATGCCCCGGTATCAGTCACTCCGCTTCCGAGGTCTGTGCCTTTCCCTACAGAGGAACTGAGAGCCTCAGCGATACTGTCACGTTCCAAAGACGTTCCCGTGACAACGACATTGAAACCGTAATATTTCCACTCTTGCAACATGGCACGCAAAACGGGACGGTGTTGGTTAGAACTACTCCGAAAAGCATGTTTAAATCTACCAGTAGCTGTCTGAGCCTCGTCGACAATACAGTGAAGAATGCCACTGCCAGCAGAAATGACACTGCAACATGCCTGTAGAAGCAGTGAATTCTGATCTACAATCACTTGGGGATCTGCGTAGCATAGAAGAGTCGTAAGCCCCAAAAAAAGATCAGAATTGATACCAGATGATTGGGCGAGCAACCTCGTGTCAACTTGGATAAGCATCCAAATCTTTTTCGCATCTGCTATCTTGGCGGACTTTGAGGAGAGGGCTTCCAGGTAGGCCGTAAACACTAGGAGACGGGCGCATAGGGTCGCTTGGAAACAGCGGCGGGCACAATTATTGTTAATAGAAAGGGTTTGCTCCTTTTCGATGGTTTCTTTTAGTCCCATTGCACACAAATATCCGCGTTGATCACTTATGATTCGCCGAATGTCGCTTGACCCAACTTCGTTGGAAAGCTGCAAGCCATCTGTCCCACACGTAAAGTAGAAGCCCCAATGTTTACAGAGACCCTCGAGGACCATTCTTGTTTTTCCACTTCCAGCTGTATTGACTAACAACCTGAAAAAGGACCCACTTCAGAAACGTATCGTCACAATTAACAGCATTGCTTACACGTGGTTTGACCGTCTCATGAAAACATTGCTCATAATTCGTTCTCTTGTGGCTGGTGTTGCAGGATTATATGCTGTCGTGTCGGGTTGGGGACCTGCTTCAGTGCTTATAGATGCTTGAGCTAAGTCTTGGGAGTCGGGGGGACCAATGCCATGGAGGAGGATGCAGGGCCTACTGTTTATCGTTGGAATCCTTAAATTTTCAACGTGTTTTGTAATATCTTTGCTGGTATGTGAGGTCAACCTCCAAGGGAGGATAAGGGGTATTGTAGAGTCTTCATCTAAAATTTGCGCAAGACGAATAGATGTGTTGTCCATGGTTCTTTGAAATTGGTTGGATCGTTCCATCGGATGCTTTTCGACATATTCATGTCCAAAAGATGCAGCGAAGTAGTCTTTCCCATCGGATGCTTTCGCTTCTAACAGGTATATCTGTGAGCACATTCTCACAAGTTCACTAATCCAAACCTTTTATTGAACATTTGATCGCATCCAATGAGGACGCTAGATGTCCGCGCAATAATGTCTTGAATTCGTCCCGAACGATATCCATACCACTTGAAATGCGAGGTGAAGTTTTCAAAAGAGATAGGTGGAGAAAATGGCCTCGCTTCCGACTCAGCTTCCCCCCGACCCAGCTTTCCCCTTCGTCACAAAAAAGGCAAATCCGTTGTCATATTGAGAACTTCCTGATTTTCCCGATTCGTCCAATGCCGTAAGTATGTCACTATTTTCGACAACATGCTTGTTCTCAAAGACGTGTCTACGCCCAAAGACATGCTTTTCACTAGAAGCGAGAACGATCAGCGACTCTGAGAAGCGCTGCTGCACTATGTGGATACTAGTGCTCACCACAGACTTTCAGTTTTACTATCTAATCCGCTTTGCTTGTGCCAACTTTCCAACTAGAAACGTCTACATACGCTCAAGTACAATGATAGAACATCTTATATCAATACATGACGATTGTCCTTCTCTAGTTAGATCCGTGTAAAGAATGAAAGTTGCCCAACGCTCTCAAAACGACCTGAAAAAACTTACCATCACTATAGTAGCATCGATATGTTGTGTACCACGGGGGTCATTGACTGGTCAATCGAGGATGAAGATGGAATACACTGTCACTGAAACATGGACAAACCCACCTCGTCTAATTCAGTCATGGTCTCCATCAACAATGTCATTTGAGCAACTACTGCATTCTCGCCTTCTTCCTGGTCTGTGTTCCATTGCCTCCAGTAGGCTGGCCGTATGGGCCGCCTCCGCTCAAGCTCGCAAAACTAGCTGAACTTCCTGGCTTCGATTGGGATTGTCCAAAGGGAGGGCCACCGTGGGCACCGTGATGTGAGGTATTGGGTGCAGCAGCAGGCATCATTGATGGCGCTTCATCTTGTGTTATTCGCCGGTGTGGGGGTATCTGGCTCGCCGGTATACTTTGGAAGACACTGTGAGGCAGGTTAGGTCAGCTTCTGCACGAAGAGAAAGAAAATAAAACACACTTTCGAGTGGGCTTCGGATCCTCATTGAACCATTTATGTTGGAGGGCTTCTTTCGCCGTCAGTCTTCTATCGGGATCATATGCGAAAAGTCGACGGAGAAGGTCGTAGCCATTAGGTGTACGTATTCTGGATTGAGTCCACTCATGTAGTCGATCCGTGAAGCTTTCGAAAAAGATAGGTCAAGCCAACGTAGTTGTTTGTGTGGAGCACTCACAGATCCAATCGTTTCATGTTATGGTATTCAGGCATATCCACGACGCCTGGCCAGTCTCTCTCTAAGCAATGGACGTCAGACATGACTAGGTTCAATAGGCGATCAAACCCGGACCATTTGGCGTCCCCAGAATTTCAAAGATTTTTAACAACTGATCACGCTGAAACGGTACATTCTTCTTGGAGTCCAATTTGGCTTCTTCACCTTTAAAGATAGGTCGCAAACTTGCTAGCTCTGCCATGACACACCCGACAGCCCAACAGTCGATTGCTTTGTTATAATGCTTAGCGCCTAAAAGAAGCTCTGGAGCACGGTACCATATAGTGACTACAACCTTGTCACCCACGAAGAGTGGCTGAAGAGGCTCGTATATTAGTCTCGCCAGTCCTAGATCTCCGATCTTGACGATGCCACTTGACGTGATCAAAATGTTAGCGGGTTTGAGGTCGCGGTGCAAGATATGGCATGAATGGAGGTAGAGGAGCCCGTTCAATAGCTGATATATGAGGGATTTTAAAAACGGCATTGAGGGCATATTTCGGAGAGTCTGTGAGCAGTGATGTATTACTTGCTGTGTGTATTCTTAGTTTTCTATTTTGGGACGGACATATGGATACCACTCACAAGAAAATCATGCTCTGCATAGTCGAAAACCATGTAGATGGATTTATCTTCCAGTATCACCTCCTTCAAGGCAACAACGTTTTCATGATCAATTTCTCTATTCAACTGTTGACGAAACTAAGGAAAAGCACGCCATCTTTGAATTTTGAAAACTCACAGCGATCTCACGAATTGCACTCTGACTAATGCCAGTATAGGTAACGACGTCTCCTTCCTTGTCGGGCTTGAACTTCTTGATAGCATGGATCTTGCCATCTTCATCTAGGCTTTGTGCCTTGTAGACCCGTCCATAAGTACCAGAAGAAATAAACCCAAGAATGTTGTATTTTGAGGTGACGGTGCGACGAGCTGCATCGCGCTTTGCGCGGTACATCCGCATAGGATCATGTTGGAGAATGTTGGCTGACCATTCATCGAGCATCAGAAAAGAGAGGTACTAGACGCCAGGCGGGAGCCAGGGTCAGGTCATGGTACAGCGAGTCAATAAGGACCGATTAACATTTGGGTCATTGACTTGACTGACCGTGAGAACTGTCCCTTGTGGACGTCGTAGAAATCGAGCAAGATTTCCCCTGGACTTAGAATAACAATCAATGTTTTCAAGATTGTACAAGCCAACCCCGCACAGTAAACTCAATTCCGCATTGACGACAGATCTCATACTCGACAGATCAAGGAGAAAAGAAACAAGATTTACTCAATCACTACTTCCTCAATCTGCTCAATAACCTCATCAACCCAAACCTCAATCTCCTCCTTCTCCTCCTCATGTTTCCCATGCTTCCTACCCCTCTCTTCAGCGTGCTCCTTCTTACAATTCGCGCGCCACTTGTTCCATTCGTCCACGAGGCGTTTACGAAGTGCTATAAGCTCAGCACTGACATTGCTCTCCTCCGCCGCATCCTCTTCGTCAAAGGTCCGGCTGTACTCCTTGAGATTCTTGCGGATCTGCTTCTGCTGTTCCTTGGTGAGGAGTGTGGGTGGACGAGGACGCCAGATGAACTGCTTAAAGCGATCTTGGATAAGTTTGATGATTTCCTGACCGCGGAAGTCCCAGATGGCGTAGCCATTCTCAAGCTATTACCGCAAAAAAAATAACAAGCAGCATTCAGTCAGAGGATACTCGAGAAGCGTGAGACGTGAACATACATTATGAGTCCAAGCACTCGCGCTCGTCGCAAGATGGCGCCCACTCGGGTCCCACTCGACATCCGTGACACCATAATGATCAGCGGTGCCCAACAGCTGGATCCCACTTCCCCACTCCTCCTTGGACACCTCCCTCCGACCTGGCTCCTCGACAGTGAAATCCAGATCCCAGAACTCGAGCTCTGACTTGCTCGACGAGCCGACGGTGGCGAGGACGACGTGGCGGCCGCGCGGGGACCAGCGGATCGCGTTGCTCGTGCGCGTGGGGAGCGAACGGAGGAGCCTAAAGTCGTTCTTCCCGCCCGCGCGCTCGAGCTGGTAGAAGCTGACGTCGGTCTTGACAGTTATACCCGGCGCGGGGTTGCCGAGGTTCGGGTCGTTACTCGAGATGATGGCGAACCGCTCGCCTTTGGGTTCCCAGGAGAACTCGGTCACGGTGTCTGTTGCCCGAAAACTACGATCAGATGAGGGCCCGCGATGGATGGCGGAGCATACGGACCTTTCAGTTCAACGACTTCGACTGGGTAGTCTTTTTCGCGCACTCGGAAAATCTCGAGGTTGCAGAAAATAGACTTTTTCGTCTTGGTGTGGCGGTCGACTTTGACGCAGAGAAAGTCGCCCTGGTTTTGCCAGTAGAGTTTACACTGTACAAAGCACGAGTGGTCAATGACTCGTCGGACAAGAAGCAAGAACCAACCTCGGTGACATTGAATAGATTTTTCTGCCGCAGGATGGTGCGGCTCGGGAAGACGATGAGAGTAACACGCGCAGGCTGGTTTTCCATTTCTGGCGTCCAATACGCCAACATATTCTCGCGCGCCTTTTTCGATTTGCCCGCTCCGGCTTTCGCGTCCTCCTTCTCCTTGTCGCCCAGAGGACACCACTCAAAGTCCTGCACCCCCTCTATCTTCAAGCTCTTTTTCCCGTGCAGATGCATACCGGGGACCTCGTAGACGCTGATCATCTGTCCACGGGTGAGCCGCGCAACGAACTTGTCGTCGGGGCTCCATTTCAGCGCCGGCCAGTGGATCTGTTTCTTGTTCGTCGGAGTCTCGCCGTCGACGAGGGTGGAGAAGGTTCGGAGGAGGTGCCCGGATTTGATGTCCCATACGGCCATGTTGTTGCCTTCGTCATCCGGTGAGAGGTACTGCGGCCCCTGTTTTGCGCCTTCGTGCACGACGATGGGCTCGTTGGACCAGGTAACGAGGTACTGTTCGCAGGGTGAGAAGTCGATGAGTTTGACCAGCGGGTGGGCGAATTGCTGTTGTAGTTTCCATGAGGATCCGCCCCATATGCGCACACCTTGCCGATGTAGAGTCGCGATGTAGGTGCCCAAGGGAGACCATGCGACGTAGAGGAAAGGCTCTTTCCATTCCTGCGTGGGTTGATTCGTGACTGAAGGACAGTAGCAAGGTCGGGATACTTACAGGCTTGAAGGCTAGCTCGCTTTGTGACGGTTTTCCGTGCCAATAAATCTCCACATCCTCATGACGATAGGTAACATATTGGTCACGTCCTTGGGGGTCGCCGAGCCATGCACGTAGATGTTCCTACACAGTTTAGTCGATGTCAACAGTAAGTAAAAAGAGCAGTTCGTACCTTTGGTTTAAACTCCTCGTATTTGGGATCGGTGTACGACTCATCTATATTCGCATATCCTTCGACGTCAGTAAATCTATTGAGCTTGAAAGTGTGCTTGGAGTCGAAAGGATGGTTGTTGACGGCCGACAGTGCCAGGTTTGCATCGTCGACGGTGCGGAAGTCCACAAAGGCATAACTGCAGCAAGTCAGTCGCTGTGAGAGACCCAAGGCGAAGAGAAGTACCCTTTGCTCTTTCCTGTCGCGTCGTTCCATGGCAGGTAGACGTCTTCAGGCTTGATTGTGACGCCTTTACGGCCAAACTCTTTGCAGAATTTGTTCAAAAGCCTCTCGCGCTTGGATTCGTCGATAACTGGGACGCCGTCGACAACCAGCGTTGTGTCGAACCCATCGTCGTACTGGACCTTGTACCTGGTTCAAGTCAGTCTGTAAGCCATAAAGAGCGAGCTCATAGTAGACGCACTTCTCCTCGATGTCCGTGTAGTCGATGTCGTCCACAGCGGGGGCAGGCATTTTTTGGGTGTTGTTGCAACCTTGGAAATGAAAAATCTGGAGTTTGCAGATCGTGGGAATTGTATACCAAAAGCGTTGGCAGTGACGACCGCGGCGAGTTCACAGCTCTTGACATCGACCGCACTCTTCAACGGCTGCTCAAAGGCTGCTCGTCGTCTGATGCATCCTGAAAAGAAGTCCCCGGAGAGCTTCATGTTCACCGTTGGCAAGCTCGGTACGTGTGTTTGTCTTCAGGGATACGTGTCTCTGACGCCTTGTTAGATGCCGGAATGGCTGTAAGTTTGGGCTTGGGGGAATTACAAATGATGCTCATCGTGGTCGTGTAGATCCTGCTCGGTGAACGGGCTCATTTAATTGAGTTTCCTTCGATTCTACTGCCCCCTGGAGCCACAACGGGCTCCATTGTGAATATCGCGGTGCACAGGAACATCGCAGAGGAAAAGAAACGCGATAATGAGTTCTGGGCACTCCAGGACGACATATTGAACGAGTTTGGTGTGAATTCCCCCGAGCCTCCAAGGCTGCAGGTGCGTCGAGACGCGATGAACTCGAAATGTTTGACTTTACTCGCGTTGGTAGCTGCGTAACGTTACTCAGACTTCGGCCACCCTCGAATGGCCGACTATTCAACTTGCCACTGCCAAACTTCGCTCGCTCGACATCTACCGCAATGGTCAGCGACTGGCGTCTATACCCTCCCCCCACACCAATACCTCTACCAAACTGTCCGGGCTCGAAATCAACATGGAGTACTCTTTCCAGCTCATTCTTCGTACAACTGCAGGAACGTTCCCATCCAACATGCTCCGCGTTCGTACACACACAATGACAGATACTTCTGGTATCTCTGTCTGCTTTGGAAACGTCCAGGATTCGGTTCTGCTTGAGAACGCCAAGGCGGCACTGCGGGAAATGAAAGCGAAATGGAGCGACAAGATTCAGATTGATACTACGCATTTCGTGTGTACTACCCCGGCCGCTACGCCCTCCGGTGCACAGGCGACGGGCAACGCGAGCGGCGCTCCAGGCGTCGAGTACCAGCGTGCACTTCAGCTCAGCATCCCCGTCGTCCAACCGCATTGGATCTTGGCTTGTCACTCAGAAAAAAGGTTCACACGTTTCGTATTTTTTTCTTCTAACAAGTATACTGACACTGTCAATAGGATGGTTCCAATCGCGACGTTCTACCTCGGCGCCACGTCCCCGCCCAACTCGGCTGTCTTCAACCGACCGCAGTCCATGTCCCAAACCTCCCAGTCTCACTCGAGCACCCCGAACGTATCGAAGCAATCTCTCAACCGCGCGTCGATGCCCCCGCCGGCGCGTTCGCCAGACGTTCCTCCCAGCCAGACCTCACCCTTCCTCAACCAAGGCGGGAGCCCACCCGCGCAATCTAAGCCTGCGGCACTCGAGGCGACGCCGGAGGAAGCAAGCGGAGACAACGACGCGGAAGAGGTGCAGCTACAGCGCGCTGCGAACACGCACACGAACACGAACAACGGTACGGCTACGGCTACGGGCACGGGCGCAAGCACGAGCACGAACAACGAGTCCCACAAACGGAGCAGCTCGATGAACCACAACTTCAAGTTCCCCACCCCCACGTCGTCCCCTGTCGTTCAGTTTGTGCCCAACCCGGGCCTGCAGCGGCGCTCGCCCCCCGAGCAGCTGGAACACCCGGACTCTGCGACGATGCCGACGGTCGTTACGCCCTCGAGCATCGAGGTGCCCCCGCCGCCGCTGGTCGAGAAGGAAAAGACGGCGAGCAGCATGTCACTGGAGGAGGGCGAGGATGAAGTTGGAGATACGGTCGACATACCACTGAATTAGTCCTTGGGTCTTTGTCTGCAGCTTTTACTCGAATAACCTTAAGATTGATTTTTTTTACATTATTCGTGAAATTGAAATCGGAAACAAAACGCAAGTCACGTGCCTCGCTCTCTCATGAATCCACCATCAACACCGTTCACGACGCCCGCGTCCTCTGGCGCTACGAGCTACAATGCCCTCTCGACGCCGTCGCCCTCGCTCCGCGGGCGTCCGCGGGGCTCAGCAACAGGCGCCAAACGCGGTCGTAAGCCGCGCGGAAGCACGATAGGAGCGGGCACGTCTCTGGGCAGGCCACCGCCCGAGGCGGGCACGTCGAGCCCGGCCTCGGCATTCAACAGCACTCAGTATGTGCACTGGGCATCGATGCAGGCTCAGGCTGGGACCAGCACGAGCGCCGGTACGGGCGCAACCACGGGTGCGGCGGCGGCGGCAGGTGCGGGTTCATCAGCGACGACGACGACGACGACGACGGCCACGACGTCAGCGAGTACGACTACGACTGCGTATGGCTCTAGTGCTCACTACCCCAATCTATCGTATACCCCTGGTGCTGCTGCTACGACGACGACGACGACGGGTGCGACTACGGCGACAACGCCGAGTTTTGCGCTCTCGAGTGCATCGGGAGCGGGCACGAGCACGCTGGACGCCGCGAGCCTCCTGCGCCTGGCGAGCGGTGCGGTCGCGGGGCTCCCTGCGGGCAGCGGGAGCGTGCACAGCGCGATGGCCGGGGTGCTGTCCACGCTCGCGCGGCCTACGGGGGCGGGGGCGGGGGCCGGCGGCGCAGGCGGGGGAGACGACGACGGGGACGGGGACGACGAGATGCTGCCTGCGATGGCGGACGACGACTACTCGGCGCAGCTGTCGTTCCAGAGCCAGTCCAAGGACAACCTCAAGTGCGTGCCTTGCCTTGCAGTGTGGCGGAGCTGATGGTGTGTGTGTGGCGCTGTAGAGTCCTGATGGACAATTTCAGTCCGGCGCAGTATGATCGCTTCGAGGCGTATCGGCGCCACGCGCTCCCCAAGGCTGCGGTGCGCAAGGTCGGTCTGCAAGCAAACGCGTTTGCTCTTGCTATCTCCCCGCCGCGCGTGTTGATTTGTGTATTATCATAACCAGGTCATCCAGCAGACACTCGGGCAGCAGGTGTCGCAGCCCGTCGCACAGATCGTCGCTGGGTTCGCAAAGGTATTTGTTGGGGAGATCGTAGAAAAAGGTACGGCTAGCACACAGTTTGTTTCTCCCGTTGAACTGGGATTTGCAGCGCGGGCCGTTCAGAGACGCCGGGGAGAGTCAGGCCCACTTTCTCCGGACCACCTGCGGGAGGCGTATAGGATGTACCAGGAAGAGACGGGGCGCGTGGGTGCGGCGCGGCCTCTGAGGTCCAAGAGATTGTTTGTGCGATAGTACAGCACCACGGACCCTAAGAAGGTATAGCTATTACCCGTGACTTTGAAGTGCACTTGATCAAGGTCACTGCATCACAATTGCCACGATGGCTCATGTATATTGTACACGTACAAAAAATCCATGTATATACGAGGAAAGCCAAACTCAGTCGGTAGGAAGTAAGGGTGTACTGCAAAACCGAACTCATGTAGATACGAGGAAAAGTAGGAATCCAGCGAATCACTTTGACCTCTGGCGGTGCAAGAGCGCGCGGATGTCCTCCAACATGATCCCGAGCTCGTTCCTCCCGGGCTCGCCATTGGCGCCGCCGACGCCC
>QLOM01004632.1:0-10803 GCA_003313785.1 Termitomyces sp. MG148 | reverse complement strand
GATGTTTGAAAGAGGATTACTCAGAGCAGGAGTTGCTGGGCACTACCAGTAGGGCCTTGATGCCGGCAATCACCAGGGAAATTGGGATCCATATGCTGGCACTCCAAGTGAGTGGTATTGAAGAGACCGTGAAGGTAGTGAATCTGAACTCAATGTAAGTGCCCATGACAAATTATCAAAGGCTCACTGCACTAATTTTTTGCACAACAATAGAGAGGATCACAATATATCACAGTAGAAGTTGTAGAGAGTGAGCTAAGACCTAAACCATGACCCAAGCCACATCCAAGGAAAAGGGAAGGAAAACTGGTATAACCAGGTAGTAGACTGGTAGCAGCATAGAGAGATGCAATATAATAGGATGCAATCTTTTTGAATGGAAAAGAAAAGAAAGTATGTATTCAAAAAGTCTGTGATAGAATTTACAATCCTTGAAAAAGAAGGTTTATTTAAGCATGCACAACAGTTTTTTTGTCTTACAGACTTGGCAATCTTGCAAAGATGTATCTAGTACTACGCATGTCCTGAACACATCCCATTAGTCTCTATGAAGATCTCAAACCATGTCCAAGCATGTCTCACTCACACCCAAGCATGCACTCTGGGGCGTGCCATGGACATGCTGGGGACCTGTCACACCTTGGCACGCCTCTAGCATGCCCCAGCATGTCTTTTGTTCAGTGCTCCACATTAATGGTAAGGTAGACAACACTCATATCCATCAAATGTGACTAGATGTGGCAGGAAGTTAGCAGATGGCCCCAATGAATATCCCTGAACACAACTCTGAGGTCTAACAACATGTTACTTTGACATGTTGAAGTTCCATGAAAGTGAACAATATATATATAACATGCAAAGTCTACAATATGAGTACAGTTTGAGTCTGTTTTGAAAGCCAATAATCAATATATATGCCGTTAGCCTCTAGTTCTTCTAACATTGACTTTCAAAGCACACAATGACCATGATATTTTTTGGATGCCCATGCTGCTTGCCTGCCAGTTGTAAGGGCAACCTCTGGAGGCTATGGCTCAGTCAAACAGCTGGCAGAGAGATATCCAAAGTATTGATGTGAAATGTAGGGTTTGTTGAACTAATCAGAGGGACTCTAATCAGTGTAGACAACTAAACTTTACTTTTGCGAGTTTTGTGGGGCTATGACACAGAAACTAACACTTGGTTGTAATGGTTTTTGTAGTTTTAGTTTATTATTATAATGAACTGAAGTAGTTCACAATATAAATGGTCTCTAAAAAGATACCAAAAAGTGACCCTAGTAAAGTCAACTAAATGATAGGCCTAAGTAGTCACACTCCCTGGGGACCCCGAGTCACACAAATGGTTTATTTACTAGATTAACAAAGTTCAAGCTTTGATTTGAGTGAACTTAATTCACACAAATGTAGGCAATAAGCTTTATTAAAGCTGGTCTGAAGTACTTTACTAATTAGCCTAAGTAGTCCACTCCCTGGGGACCCCGAGCTGCACAGGTATTTCCTTAGCTGGGTCCTCCTTTTCCTTGTCCTATTTATACCCCTTTCCTTGTGCATGGACCACGCGTGATTGGTGTGTCCACAGACCTCCTATTAGTCCGGGTATAGGCTAAAGTTTGAGCCATCCAGGGGTCAATTCAATGAAATTTACTGAATTGAAGTTTTTGCTCCGGCAGCCGGTTTCAGGCTATTTCCGGCCTCTAATTTCCACGTTTCCATCATCCGGGACCCGCTAAGGGTCCTTCCATTGTATCCGCGTGGTTCTGGGGAGTCCAGAGGTACCCAGGGGGGCGGGATAGCACTATAATTGAGTGCTGTAGGGCTCTGGGAAGGAAAGTCATGAAGGTTTGATGGAATTGATGCACTGATCGCAGATCGTGATCCAGGATCTTTGATTGATTGCATCAATCTTTAATTTAGACTGATTTTGGTATTTGGATCTTGATCTGGGATTAGATAGCTATTAATCTAATCTATTTTGATGGCCGCTGAGTGCCGTGCTATTTTCAGCTTTATCTTTGATTGCAGATCTCTTCGTGATCGAATCAGCTTCTTTTGGCACAGCCACAGCTTGCTTATCATTCCCATCAAGATCTTACTCCAGATCATCAAGCCCTCGGCTATCACCAATCCATCACTACTCAAAGGTTTGTCTATAACTCGACGAATTATGCACCATTTGACTTTGTTTGACCAGTTTCAGACTCGTTGGGAGGCGTGGAACACTATGGTATGTCCAGCCTACAGGTTTTGGCTGTCTAGTATGTCTGGCTTACGGTTTTCAGCCTTGTTTTTAGACATATTATGTATATTTTTGTCTTATACTGTATAATGTTACTGGTTTCAGTGTTCCACAACGGTGAGCCACCGTAGTATATATGAGTAATACAACCATAACTACTCATCTGGCAGAGGGATATCCAAAGAGAACAAGTCTAGGGATTTCCTATGCCAGGAATGATGCTTCCAAGGCTCTAGAAGCATGGGAAGCAACTGTACAGCATGACAAAAGCCACAATAAATTTTATAATCTAAAAAAGGGAAAATCTCCGAAAATAATCAAAAACTTAGAAATTGCCATTGCCAGAGGTCATGCACATGTCTCATGTGACTTGCTTAGTAATTGGGAGGCTAGCCCCATGATGACTAAGCCTCTGAATGCTTACTAAGCCTCTGGAAGCGTTGGCTACACTTGTCTGAATGATAACTAAAGAACCAGAGCACCTCAAGAGCAGAAAATAGTACTAATAGATGGTGTTGAAAGAATAGAAGCAGTAAAGTAAAAGAGTGACAGCAGAAATAAGGAAATAACTAGAGGAAGAATGAAGGAATAAAGAGTGAAAGAAGGGGGAGATGAGAAGTCCCCTGACATTACCCCTCTTCTAGAGTGCAGCGTCTCGACATGCAGAGTAGAAGTAATTCTGGACAACTCCAGAAAAACTACGCATTTGGCAACAAAACGTCTGCAAGTCGGACATAGCGCAAGCTGCAATGCTAAACACTGCAAGCCTGAAGAAATGGGATGTGCTTGCTATTCAAGAGCCATTTCTAAACCATCTGGGCAACACAAAGGCCTCAGGCTACTGGCAAGTCATCTACCCCTCTACAGGAGAGATGGGAGCACCCGCTCCTGCTCAGTGCTTCTCATCAACACAAACATAGCTACAGACTCCTACACTATGCTGACCATTCATTCTACAGATATCACTGTAGTCTGCTGTAGTACTTGATTAGAGTATTACAGATAGTTCTGGGGCTTTCTTGAAGTCTTAGAAAGTTACTGCAAATCCACACTGTTGCTTGATGATAACTTGGTATTTTGAGGGTTACTTTTCAAAATATATAATACTTTGAAGAGTAGAGGTTCTCAACAAACTCCAGCCTAAGTGATTCACTCCCTGGGAACCACCGAGCCTTTGCCTATCAATAGCCTCTGAGGTTTTTAACAAACTCTAGCCTAAGTGATTCACTCCTTGGAAACCACTGAGCCTTTGCCTATTAATTGCCTGATTATTCTCTAATTTACCTAGCCTATTTATACTTTTCCTATAGTGCACAGACCACCTTGTCACCTGACTACCAAGCCCATTTGTCAACCCATTATTTGAATTGTTCTTCCTATTTTGAGTGCCATTATTCATCTTCCACTATTCCATTCCTACTTTCACTAATCCTATTTGCTTCCACTATTCCATTCCTACTTCCACTGATCCTATTTGCTTCCACTATTTCCTTTTTGGCCATTGTCTTGGTGCTACCAGTCAGTTCCAGAAACCATCATTCTTCTTTGCTATTCTTAGCTTTTTCTTCTCCATTTGCCTCTGCCCCATTTGCTCCTGCCCCTTTTGTCTGGCTTCCATTCATAAATTTTCTTTTTCCCCGTTTATTCCTTCCCTGCATTCCATGCTTCTCCTTCTTCCTCCATTTAGCCATGCCAAATCAGGTAGTAGTAGATCTGCTTCTTTGATACAGATCATCACAATCTGATCCCAATTTTGTTGCCTTTGCCAGCCCTCATGCTTCCCCTCTCCATTACAGTGACTGACTATTATTGACTTGATAACTCTGAGCTGATCCCTTGTCCCTCTGCTGTACTTCCTGTGTATTTATTGGGGTGTTTTTGGGAATATACTTTTGTAGAGACTGCTACCAGGAGGCTTACAGTTTTCAGCCTGTATATTAAATGTTTATTTTGACTTCTGGTGCATGTTCTGTCTCTGAATGCTGTACAGCATCGTATCACTGCTTCCTGGGCACAAACAGTGGTATTACACTAATTAATATCTACAACGCCTGCAAGTACAATAACATCCTGTCCAACTTGTTCTCCTTCTTCTTCTCCTCCCTCGCATTGGCTTGCCCCTCCCCATCTAACTACATGCTATGGATTGGCAATTTCAACAAGCACCACCTCCTCTAGGAATTGGTGGCCAACTACTGACTTAATGACTTGGCTGAATTTGTACAGCCACTCATTGACCTTGTTAGTGTCAGAGGACTCCTTATCTCTTTCCTTTTCTTGTCTTTTATTTCCTTCTCTTATCCTTTTTTTCCTTTTTTGTCTATTTTTTTTACCTTTAGTATAGTTCTCCCTTACCTTCTTTTACTGGTTCTGTTTGCTCTAGCTTACTTAATAAGCTGCATGTGACCTGGTAACTACCAAGTCACATGCTAAAGCTACATGTGATCTAGCAATTACTGAGTCACATGCCAAAAGCTGCATGTGATCTGGTAACTACTGAGTCACATGCCAAAAGCTGCATGTGATCTAGCAACTACCAAGTCACATGCCATGTCTGAGTTTTTCATTATTTAGGTTAAAGTTAGCCACTTTGTTGATCTGTATAGTTGTTTCCCATGCTTCTGAGGCCTCAGAAGTGTCAGTCCTGGCATAGGGAATCCTTAGACTTGTTCTTTTTGGATTTCCCTCTGCCAAGTGAGTAGTCATTGTAGTGTTACCTATGCATTATACTTTGGATTTCCCTCTGCCAGTTGTGTGACTGAGCCATAGCCTCCAGAAGTTGCCCTTACAGCAGAACAAGTCTTTATATTTTGGTCTGGGAGCCCCTTTTTAGCCTGCTTGAGCCCTCTCTTGCCCTTTTAGGTCACTCCTCCACTGGATTAACTCTGCTTCTCTGTTGCTTCTGTAACCCAACCAGCTTTTGCCCCTCAGGATAATGCCTGGGGTCACTTGCTTGCTCTAGAGACTCAGGTGCAGACTACTCAAGCTTCCCTCACCCTCCACACCACCAAACTTGCTGGATTATGTCAGGCCACAGACACTATCTCTCATTCTCTTCAGGCCCTCTTAGAGCGCCTCCCTCTTCCTCCTACCCCTCCCCAAGCACCTTCAGTTAGGGCTGACATTCCTCCAGTCCCTTGCTCTGGGGCCTTCCCCCTGTTCATGCCAATATTCTTTGTCCAGCACTCCCAGATGCATTCAATGGTGACTAAGCCATGGGCGAGCAATTTCTACAGTCATGTATCACCTATCTGCAGCTCAGTGGTGAAGCATTTCCTTCTGATGCTCTCAAAACTGCCTGAGTTTTTTCTTACATAAAGTCTGGACGAGCTTCGACATATGCACTACGAGTTTTTTGACGTCCTGGAGAAGTAGAGAGCTTTAAAAGCTGAGATCAGTTTGAGAAGGAGTTCCGAACTGAGTTCTTTCCCTTGGACTCTGCTAAGGTGGCAGCCCTTACTCTCCAAGACCCTCATCAATACAGACAGGGGAAGCAGACCCTAGATGAGTACATCAACTCCTTCCAAGCTCTTATTGAGCAGGCCTGCTATCCGGATGGTCTTCAGCTCTGTCTCACTTTCTAAGATGGCCTCCTCCCCTCTCTTATGGATTGGATTTACAGTATGGCCGAAAGACAACCTGACAACGCACATATTGAGTTCTGGTATCAGGTAGCATGTGACCAGTGGCAGCTCATGGGGTTAAGGCGTGAGCTCCACCGAGGAACTACTTCTCGTTCTGCCTCACATGTATCTTTACTTGCTTGTCCTCTCATCCCACATTCCTTTCCATTTTGTGCTCCAGCTCCAGCTCAGGTACCTGCAGCACGTCCTTTTCCTCTGGGAATTCCCATGGAAGTTGATGCCTCCCGCCAACGCTCCTTTTTTCCTCTCTTCTGTTGTTGCTGTGGAAAGCCTGGTCACTTTGCTTGGTACTGCCCTCAGGGGTTGGAGGTACGCTATCTCTCAGCCTTAAAGCAGGAAGAGCTCCTTCTCCAGCTCCTGGCTGCTAGAGATGCTCAAGAAAACCCTTCCCCAGATGCACAGATCAAAGCAGAACTTTTGGATAAATCCTACAGGAGAGGGTTTTCAGTAGAGCGACGGATGAGTTGTACACCTCCGCTGCCTGGTGCTAGTCAGTTTGCATGCCTACCAGTAGAATCTTCCAATACATTGCCCTCTATCAATGATTCTCTGGCTGAAATTGTAAGCACCCCCTCCAACGTACAAAATACCCCCTTGATTAAGGCCTCAGCTGAGACCTCTTCTTCTCCTCCTTCTGTCCGACGTCCACATGTCCCAGCTTGGGAACAACGCCTCCTTTGCCGCTATGTTGTTGCCTCCACTCCCTCTCCTAACTCTCTGCATCTCAATGTAGAGATTGAGACAACTGACACTCAGCAGACTCAGAGCATTGTAGCTCTTCTGGACAGTGGTGCTACTGGACTCTTCCTTGATACTCACTATGTAGAACAACACCAACTCACTACTCGGCCTCTCTCTTGTCCCATTCCAGTCTATAACATTGATGGTACACTCAACAAAGCTGGATCTATCTGCTCGGTGGTGGATTTAGTCCTTTGTTACCAGACTCATTCTGAGCATGCTGTCTTTGCGGTCACCAGCCTAGGGAAGCAGGACATAATACTTGGATTCTCCTGGCTACGTGACCACAACCCTGAGATTGACTGGGCCAAGGGTAAAGTGAGTATGAGCTGCTGTCTCCAACAGTGTTCTACATGTGCCAAGGAGATTAAAGAGGAGCGTAGAGCTTCAGTCCATAAGCACGCTGCTATACGTGCTTGCCAAGTTGGACACCTCCCCTTTGCAGACCTTGACCTACTGGATCCTCCTTCCTTGGTGTTCCCTTATAGAGAGGCCCTCTATGAGGACGTTTGAGGTGTAGTGAGCAAAGCCCAGATGGAAAATGGATGTGAGGGTGAATTCGTGTATGCTCCTGACTCAGAGTCTCCAGACAAGGCCATTGAAACAGGTGATAGGATTTATGCAACTACTTTACGACCTCCCTCAACTGTGGCAGAAATTAGAGCTAGCCAAACTACTTTCCAGTGGCTAGCTCAGGCTTTTGCCACTAATTCTGGTCCTAAGTTATTCCAGGATGCAGTTCCTCATCATCTGCAAGACTTTGAGGACGTTTTCTCTAAGGCGTCATTTGCTAAGGAAAGATAGAGCAGCTGGAAAAATATACCAATAGTTAGATGAAGGGAACAAGATCCACGTGGACACAATTTGCGACAGACCAAAGGAGATGTGGAATAAGCTCAGAGCTAATTCCAAATCTGCTCCCAATGCTCGCTTCAACTCTTTAAGTGATCTTTTCAGCATCCAAAAGAGGGATGACAAGTCTCTGACTAACCTCTGCACTCGTGTTGAAGGCGCTATACAGCGCATTCGTATGCTTCGGCCTCCACTGATTGTAGGTCCTGGTGGCGTGACTACTCCTGTCTACACACTCAAAGTACTTGATGACAAATTATCCATTATGGCCATGCTACATGCGCTCCCATGCAAGGAATATGGCTTGTTTATATCTTCAGTCCTTATGCTAAACAGCCTGACTAAGGAGGCAGTGCTTGAAGCCTTCCGTACAGAGGAAACTCAACAACAAGCAGCAGAAGAAGAGGCTACCACAATTGCCGCTGCCATAGCTGCTGCAGCTGCACGTGCCATCACATGCTATCTCTGCGATGGAGCACACAAGGTGCAAGAGTGCCCAAATCTGCAGACAGCACGCACACAATTGAAGAAAGACGATAATGCATCAAAGTCAAAGAAATCTTGCACGCGCAAGGGAGCTAAGCAAGATGCAAAGGAGGCCAAAGCTGATGCCGCAAAGGTGGAGCCTGGCTGTGATGGGCCTGCAGTAAAAGCTGAGGCAGCAGTTTGTTGATCCACTCTTTATCCTTCTTCGCCATCTGATACCCGATGAAATACAGACTCAGGTGCCACGTCTCATATGACACCGTGTCGTGAATGGTTCCTTCCACAATCATTTATTTCTTGGCGAGTCCCAATCCATGTAGCAAATGGAGCGGTAGTTTATTCTGCAGGGAGAGGCTCAGTAATGTTCAGACCAGGGAGCAAGAACAACTCAAATGACAACGTTATTATCTCTGATGTCCTATTTGTACCCAAGCTAACAAACAATTTACTCTCTATCACCACTCTGTCAGTGCATTGTGGATTCACAGTCACATTTCGCAATCAAAAAGTTTGTTTCAGTCTTTGCAGAGAAACGGTGTTAACAGCAACCATCAATCACTCACTCACCTCATACCTTGATGGGGAAACTGTTGTCTCTTCACCAGCACACGTCGCCAATGCATTTCAGTCAGGTCCAACGTCAGCCTCACATGTAGATAAGCACCTCCTCCACAGAAGAATGTGTCACCTTGGAGTTGATCGGCTCGACACACTCATCAATAATAATCTGAGTGAGGATCTTGTGATTATGGCTGGAAACTTGGTCCCACAAGTCTGTGAACCTTGCTTGGAAGGAAAGCAACACCATGCACCTTTCCCTCACACAGCAGACAGGGCGACTGAGGTTTTGGGCCGAGTTTTCAGCGATGTTCATGGACCAATGCAACGCGGTGCACAAGGGACCAACCAAAGGTGGTGGGTAACTTTTGTCAATGACCACACATGCTGGATGGAAGCATATGACATGTTCCGAAAGAGCGATATGTTTGAAGCTTTCAAGATGTACAAGGCGCAACTGGAATGTCAGACTGGCAAGACACTTAAGTGTCTACATCATAATAAAGGGGGTGAATATGTGTCAAGAGCATTCCTTGATTACTGCAGGACTGAGGGTATACGTCTTGAATTCACAAACGTTGCTATGCTGCAGCAAAATGGAGTTGCCAAATGATTAAACAGAACCATCAAAGAGGCAATCATAGCAACACTCATGGAAGCAAACTTGCCTGAGAGCTTCTGGGCACACGCACTCAGCGCATATTGACATGTTCACAACCGTTCCCCTACCTCTGCACTTCCACTCAATATGACACCGTTTGAAGCATATAAGGGAAGAAAGCCTTGCATTGGGCAATCTTGGTCACTCCCTCCACCTCGTGAGCCCAGTCAGCGAGTCCAATTACCAGCGTGTGACCGCAACGCTGATTACTATAATGCTGTTCAGCACCAGGCCAATCATGAATCTCCATTGATTTGTGAGCCACCACCACCCCCACCTCCTTCACCAAGCTCTGATACACCACCAGATGAGGTGTTGTGGGATGTCAACATTGGCAAAGCCGATGCTTTTGGTGAATGTGATGTGGCACTGACTCTCAATGCAAATTCACATGATGCGTTGATTGTTGCTGGACAAGCATTTGTAGAACATGGTAAGGACTACAAGGGTTTCAGTGTTCTCCATGCAAACTCTGCAGCCGCATACAAGGCTGGTGCTCACGATACAAATCCTTGGTCATATAAGGAGGCCATAGCTAGTGATGATGCAGCGGAATGGCACAAGGCCATGTGTGAAGTGAATGCTTTGAAGAATAATGGAACTTGGCGAGCTGTTTACCTTCCTCCAGGACGCAAAGCAATTGGTTCACGCTGGGTGTTCAAGGTGAAGCATTTACCAGATGGTGCCATTGAACACTTCAAGGCTCGCATTGTTGCACAAGGTTTCAGTCAACGACCAGGCATTGACTTTGATGAGACATTTGCCCCAACCGCTTGGTGGGCTGCGGTCCAAACTATTCTTGCTCTTGCAGCATAGGAGAATATGCACCTTGAATCAGTTGACATCTCTTCAGCTTTCCTTCATGGCGTAGTTGACACTGAGCTATATATGAAGTTTCTGTCAGGGGACAAGTCCTTGGACTGTCCACTCTAGCCTTGCTTAGTCTGTGTTGACATTGGCACCCCTATCTAGCCACCATCCAGACTGCTCTAGCCCTATCCAGCTCCCTTCCCATCTCAGCATCATCATCTGACAGATCAGCTAGTCTTCAGACCCACTCTACTTGCTGGCAAGCCTTTATGCTATTGGCTGGCTTATTCATGCTGATTATTGCTTACTCAGTAGTGCTTAGTACATACCGGCCCTATTAGTCAATACGTTGTAGTCATAGTGTGTCCGATGTAGTATATAAGTAGGACTGGTGGATGGAACATCCCCAGTCTTAGCAATAGCATTGCTTCTGGGTCTACACATCAGCATAACTGTAAGCTCCTCAGTGACAACCTTGCTCTCTGTCTTTGCCCTCTGGCTCCGTCCCTTGTTGGTGGCCTGTCCTCTTGCCTACCAGCTGCTTGCCACTGTGCTCACTCGACGCTCGCTCCTCTTGGTGGTGGGCTTGAGCGGTCGTTGCGTCTGCTTGGCATTCCACAATGGAGCGTCCCCTTACAGTTTCCAGAGGGTTTTCCTGAGGATGTACCCACAGACATCAAGCATAAGCCTGGGGACGGACCACCCTGTGCCAAGCTGAAGAAGGGAATATATGGTCTCAAACAGAGCACAAAAGTATATTCCCAAAAACACCCCAATAAATACACAGGAAGTACAGCAGAGGGACAAGGGATC
>QLOM01004631.1:0-18616 GCA_003313785.1 Termitomyces sp. MG148 | reverse complement strand
GCCAGAGCGCAAGCAGTGGGACCATGCTATTGAGCTCACACTCAATGCTGAGCCCTCCAGCTGCAAAGTCTATCCTCTCTCCCCCCGAGAACAGGATGAGCTTGATGCATTCTTGCAGGAGAATTTAGATTCTGGTCACATCCGCCCCTCAAAGTCCCCAATGGCCTCTCCAGTCTTCTTTATTAAGAAAAAGGATGGTTCTCTATGTCTGGTTCAAGACTATCAAGTTTTGAATGCGGTGACTGTGAAGAATCGCTACTCCTTACCACTCATTTCAGAACTTGTCAACAACCTCCGAGGTGCACGCTATTTCACCAAGTTGGATGTCCACTGGGGCTACAACAATGTGCGCATCAAAGAAGGTGATGAGTGGAAGGCAGCATTCTGAACAAATCGCGGACTCTTTGAACCTCTGGTGATGTTCTTTGGCCTCACTAATAGCCCGGCCACCTTCCAGACCATGATGAACGACATTTTCCGAGACCTCATAGCGGAAGGTGTTGTGTGTGTATATCTTGATGATATCCTCATCTATACCAAGACTTTAGAGGAGCATTGTCGGATTACACGCATTGTGCTGGAGCGTCTCCACCAACACCAGCTCTATCTCAAGCCAGAGAAGTGTGAATTTGAGCAGACCAAGGTTGAATACCTTGGACTGACTATTTCTCATGGAATGGCTGAGATGGACCCAGTCAAAGTGGCTGGTGTGGCAGAGTGGCCAGAGCCCAAGAACAAAAAGGAGGTTCAGGCCTTTCTGGGCTTCACCAACTTCTACTGGAGGTTCATTCAGGACTTCTCACACCATGCCTGGCCCCTCTTTGATCTCACTACTAAGGACACTCCTTGGCACTGGGATGTGGCACAGCAGACTGCCTTTGATGCCCTCAAGCAGGCAATCACTTCAAAGCCTGTCCTCCTATTTCCAGACGATGACTCTCCCTTCTGGGTGGAAGCCGATAGCTCAGATTTTGCTACTGGAGCCGTCCTCTCTCAGCAGTCAAAAGAGGATGGTAAGTGGCATCCTGTGGCTTTCTACTCCAAGAGTCTCAATGCCATGGAGCGCAATTATGAGATCCATGACAAGGAGATGTTGGCTATTATTCAGTCATTTGAGGAGTGGCGACATTTCCTTGAGGGTGCCAGGCATAAGTTTGAGGTGTGGACTGATCACAAGAACTTAGAGTACTTTCGGATGGCCAAGAAACTTAACTGCCGACAGGCTCAATGGTCCTTCTATCTGGCCAACTTTGACTTTTCATTGCACCACAAACCTGGGCGAAGCATGGGCAAGCCGGATGCACTTTCTAGGCGAGCTGATCATGGCTCAGAAGCTAGCGACAATGACAATATTGTACTCCTGAAGCCTGAGCTCTTTGCCATCCACACTCTAGAAGGTGTAGTTGGCCAGGGAGAAGAAGTAGGCATCCTTCGAGACATCCGTTGAGGTAACTGGGAGGGCGCTCAAGAAGATCTGGTAGCCAAGGCTGCTCTGGCCTTGCATGCTTGAGAGAGAACTGGAGTAAAGTCAGTCTGCACTGATGAGTGGTCTTTGGAGAATGGTCTTCTCACTTTCCGGGGACGCATTTATGTTCCCAACCTACCTGACCTCCAGAGGCGGATTGTTGAGCAGCATCATGATTCTCAAATTGCAGGCCACCCCGGCAAATGGAAGACACTGGAGCTGGTCTCTCGGAATTACTGGTGGCCTCAGATGTCACGGTACATTGGCTCTTACACCTCCACCTGTGATCTCTGTCTGCAAACTAAACCTCGTCGTCAGCCTCCTATGGGGCAACTTCATCTCTTATCTATCCCAGCTGAGCGTTGGAGTGTGGCCTCAGTAGACTTCATTGTTGAGTTACCAGATGCTCATGGATATGATGCAATCATGGTGGTAGTAGATCTCTGTGGCAAGCGGGCCCACTTCATCCCAACACACACCACCTGCTTGGCCATGGGCGCTGCTAACCTGTATCGGAAGCATGTCTGGAAACTCCATGGATTGTCAGATGCCTATGTTTCAGACCGTGGACCTCAGTTTGTGGCAGAGTTTACCAGAGAACTGTATCGCCTCCTCCAGGTCAAACTCCACACCTCCACTGCCTACCATCCTCAGTCTGATGGCCAGACCGAGCGCGTCAACCAAGAGCTAGAACAGTATCTTTGGCTCTTCTGCAATAAATGACAGGATGACTGGGATGACCTATTACCAGAGGCAGAGTTCCAATACAACAATCGCGTACATGCTGCCACCCAGATGTCTCCTTTCCTTCTAGACACTGGTCGACACCCTCGGATGGGTTTTGAGCCTCGTGGACGACCTTCAGAGAATGAAGCTGTCAATGAGTTCCTAGATCGGATGAAGGCTGCCCAAGAGGAAGCCAAGACAGCCTTAGCTAAGGCAAAGGACGACATGGCCCGCTATTATGATCGTGGACGAACTCCAGCCCCCAAGTACAAGCCTGGAGATTGAGTCTATCTGAATGCCTCTGACATTGCTACTACCCGACCTTCTCAGAAGCTCTCTCACCGCCGTCTAGGACCCTTCCCTATAGTAAAGCAGGTAGGCCCTCTAGCCTATCGACTCAAGCTGCCTAGTGGAATGAGCTGGCTCCATCCAGTCTTCAATGTGGTGAAGCTTTCTCTTGCACCAGATGATCCAATTCCAGGTCAACGCTCACAGCCGCCACCACCTCCAGTTCTTGTAGACAACAGGGAAGAGTATGAAGTGAAACGGATCCTAGACAGTCGACTCTTCCGAAACAAGCTTCAGTTCAAGGTCAAGTAGAAGGGCTATGGAATTGAAGACATCTCTTGGGAACCACAAGAAAATGTCCATGCTCCTGCCTTAGTCCAGGAATTCTATCAACAGCACCCTAATGCTCCCCGGGCAATCAGAGGCATCTATTCTCTTTCCAAGGTTGACCAGGCTGTCCAAAATTACTTCTACCCAGCGCGTCGAGACGCCGCACTCTAGAGGGGGGGTGATGTCAGGGGACTTCTCATCTCTCTCCTTTTCTTGTTCTTTATTTCCTTTTCTTATCCTTCTTTTCCTTTCTTGTCTATCTTTTACCTTTAGTATAGTTCTCCCTTACCTTCTTTTACTGGTTCTGTCCACTCTAGCTTACCTAATAAGCTGCATGTGACCCGGTAAATACCGAGTCACATGCCATGTCTGAGTTTTTCACTATTTAGGTTAAGGTTAGCCACCTTGTTGATCTGTATAGTTGTTTCCCACGCTTCTGAAGCCTCAGAAGCATTAGTCCTGGCATAGAGAATCCTTAGACTTGTTCTCTTTGGATTTCCCTCTGCCAGGTGAGTAGTTATTGTTGTGTTACCTATATATATTGTCCTGGCATAGAGAATCCTTAGACTTGTTCTCTTTGGATTTCCCTCTGCCAGGTGAGTAGTTATTGTTGTGTTACCTATATATATTTTAATATACTTTGGATTTTCCTCTGCCAGCTGTGTGACTGAGCCATAGCCTCCAGAGGTTGCCCTTACAAGCTACATAATTGACTAAAAGCATAGTAGCCTTGGCAGGGCATCCCCGCTCTCCCTCTCCTTTTCGCTTGCTCGTGCGACTATGTACCTGTATCCCTGCCCTTGGGCCTACGCGTGACTCTGTCATCTTCTCCTTTGGTCACCGACGCCCCGGCAATGAAGCAAGCATGCACCGGCACCAGTGTTGGCCTGCACATCCTTGGTGCAGTAGTTGCCACCAAGTGCGAACCATCTGTTTCCTACGTGACCTTTGCTGACACCTTAGCCGCCCATCAACCGACAGATGCCGCCTGTGTGGCGCCTTGGCCAGCACATTTGGCCCTTATCCTCTGTGCAAGGACACTGTCTTGGGCGTGTCATCTGTCTCAGATTGAGAACAAGGTGGAGGATCCCCGCCGCACCCAGCATGCGTAGGCCATGTCACTGTGCTGGATGAGCGGGTCGCTCACATCCACAGTGGAGGACAACACGCACGCAAAGATGCATGAGCGCCTGAGCCCTGCACGCAAAGAGAATGAAGAGCACAACGAGGTCATGCCTGCTCTCAGCAGCACGTCCTTTCTTATTCTTATCTATACCTCTGCTAACATGCTCCGCAGTGAAGCACCTATCCTCGACCATCACAGACAACTACCTCCTCTCCCAAGCTCCACTGGCTGCCTTGACCTGTCTCTCCACACACGCCGCCCTCCTGCTCTTGCTCTCTGTGATACTAGAGGGGCAAACCATATCCCCAAACTGATGCTATGTATGTACGCCATGCACACGCCACCGCTGGCCACGGCATTGCCCAACACGGAGTGGCACAAGCTGAGTACTCGTTGGGTATGTGGCTTTTGGAGAGAGGGAGGAAGAGGGCACAGAGGAGGGCACGGCGAGGCGGATATGATGCCTTTACATCCGACCTGGAGCCTGGTTACTGGTACTTTTGTGTATGTATGATTGACATTTGGATGAACGAAAATGATGTTTGTAATATATTTATCTATCAGTATCAACATCCCATCAACGAAGTCTCCCTATCTTCCTCGTCTTGTGTATCTAGTCTATACCCACGGAGAGATTCTCCGTTTCTCTCTATCCTATTCTTCTCAAGAGAATAGAGAACAAAAGTCCTTTCCTACCATCCCTCCTGTATGAGCTACCCTCAACCCAACTATATCGGGGAATGGCAATTGGGGTGATGTCCGGTAAGACAATGAACAGCTGCCAAAGCGTTGCAATACATTGTATGGAGGTGATGTACATATCCAAGGCTCCATCTGGAGTACAGCATACATGGTGCATCAGCTACATAGTGCTGTGGTCCGAAGTAGCAGAAGGTTCGAGCCGTTTGACAGTAGGTCCTTCAAGGAGGTCCTCTCCTGCTCATGAGTAAGTAATTGGTAACCAAGCAGGACATTGTGTTGCGGCTAGAACTACAAGATCAGTATGGTGTGGGCAGGGTAGTTTGCGCCTGTGATAGATAGGACAGTTGATAATTTGATATTGGGGTTCGATTCATCAAGAGGTACATCAGTGTTATTAAATTGATTAGGGTATCCAGCCTTGAGCGCAGAGGCAGATCTGGTCTGTTTGAGAGATACATGCATCAGGGAAATTTCCGAAATTGAAGGGTGGCGGACCAACACCAACACCAACACAGCCCAGGGAACAAAGATCAAAGAGCCATACAGAGAACAAAACATGATAAAGCACATTATGGTCTGGTAAGTGGGATGATTGGTTTTAAGAAAAACCTGTGCTTCTTGATTCCAGATTGTTTTGTCCAAGTATATGATTGAAATCCGTCACAAGTATAAAGACTGTTTGGACTATTCTTTCAAACCACCTCAATGGCAACGATACTGTATGATGATGACTCATTATTTCCCTCTTTAGGTCAGGGCTTCTTGGTTGACTCCATATTTCTCGGTGGAACTGCTGGCGACATGAATTCTGTTGAAAATGAAAATGGAACTATGACTGTTACTTTTTCAGGCATGCATCCATCGTCAAATTCTGCTCTATACTTACTTACAGGGAGAAAGAAACGTCCATTTTGCTGTTTGGCAATTCTGAACATACCCAGCCTATCAATGTCATGATTGACAGACAGATGATAGAGGCTGGAATCCAGGTTGACAAGTTAGCAGATGAACCTTCCCCTATTACAGTGCACGTTTTTTATCGGTCCCCACCATTACTTGACACAATACACCACCTGACAATGAGCATGTTTAAAACAGTTCCAGAAGAAGGAGACAACCATCTTTTTATTGATTACGTCACCGTTACCGCAGGAAGAAACACTTCATTAGTGGGGGAGCGTCTGATTGTCGATGGAAGTGACCCTTCAGTGTTTTATGAGGGTGATTGGGTACAAAATGTGAACTCAACCTTGTTCCTTGAGTCGGACCCCGACAAATGTCGCTATTCCTATGCAAATACAACTCACCAAACCTCTTCACTGAGTGCTTCGGCTACGTTTCATTTTAATGGTTTGGCATCTGTGCAAAATTGAACCATTAACATTATCACTTACTTTACCATTTGTCATAGGAACATCAATATCTATATTTGGTGTCAATTCTGGCTCATCCATAGATTATTCAATTGAGATAGATGGGCAAGAACAATCTCTTCCAGTTCTTAAGAACTCTACAAACTTTCCATGGTATCAAAAGGATGACCTCTCTCTAGCTAACCACACACTGAAATTGAAATTCTTGAAATCAGAGAACAGTACCTCCCTTATTTTGGACTATATTGTCTATACCTTCTTCACATCACTTGAAAAAGAAGGCTCAGGCTCTGAACAACCTTTAAGTTCTCAACCTTCAACAAGTTCCAGCTCTCAAACAACACCTCAGATCAGTTCTGTGCTACCACTCAACCAACCATCCCACAGAGTGCTTCTGGGTACTATCATTGGGCCTATTCTGTTTGGAGTTATAGTTGTAATTCTCTTATTCATGCGCAGGAAATTTTGCCCATATTGGTATTTTCGAATTGTGAAAATATTCCATGCAATGGTGCGAGTTTTGGATAGTGGAGATTCTTTTCAACAACTAGAATTTCTTTGGAGACATGGTTATGGGTTTGACTATCAAGCCAAGTCAGGTCCAACTGCCAAATGCACATATCAAATTGGCTTTATAGAGGGTGATGATGCCTTTGAATTTATTGATCCTGCCAATGTTCTACGTGCAGTTCATTTGATTCCTCAATTTTTGAGTCAACCTACAAATCACTTATTGGGTCCATCTATAGCAAGACAGGCAGAGAAAAGTGACATGGATTATGAGCGATACTATGTTAACATGTAAGTGATTTCAATTATGATTTATTACAATGACTAATATCAAAATTCAGATTTGTTGACAGAGATATGTTTGTGCATTTTACTGGAGGTGGAATTGGACATCAAATAACACAAAAAGCAACATATGCCTTGCAAAAGAATATGGGAAAGGTATATTTTTCAAAGAATTCAAACTCAGATTCAGAGGAAACAAGTGAGGAATTGGAGAATGAGTCAGCTGAAACAGTGATTGAAGAGAAACTAGAAAAGTTTCAAGAAGAAGAAGATTTAGATGAGGAGGAGGATCTAGAGGGTGGCCCGGGAGACAGTGAAGATGATGAAGGACAGTATTTTAAAGAGTCCTTAGGATTTGGTGCTTTGTAATTTTCTAATGGCAAAACAATCAAGATTCAGAATACTCAAAAAATTTAAGAAAAGTATCTGAATGATTTTATTCTAGGATACTTGGATATATCTTTGACCATGTTTATATGTAAAAAAAATACTAACAGCAGAATGTTTTGAAAAAAGATATGTCAATCAGTATTGGTTTATAATTGAATTATAAACTCATTTAGATATTGATAAATTATATTAAGATCACATTAAGAGCAGTGTGGTATTTGTGTGACATGGCTTGGTAAGGTAAAATCAATGTGGTCCTAGTCTGGGATTCCTCATCTCTTGTTGTTTTTTTATAATTTAAAAAAGTCAGAATGTGTTTCAAAAATTTTTAGGACTCACCATGAAAATGTATTAAAATGTGCATTAATTATGATGTTTGTATTTTATTACTATCTATAGCCTACATATTATACCTCCTTCAACCAATGGGTCCCAGGCCATGTTTGGCCAAGTTTTCTAAATGACTTTTTTGTGATGCTACTTACAACATATAGACCAGTAGCGGACCCTAGAATAACCTCAGTTGTTGTGATACAAAGACTGGGTATATTATCTAACAGTATGTCATTGTCCATCATGAATTGCACGTGGCTGGACAAGCTAGTGCTCTTTGAGAAGTTGACAAGGTATTTCAGAGAGAAAGTGGTTGAGACAGGTACGTTCATCTTGATATGGACACCCTGTTCCTCTTCATCTTCCTCATCTGGTCTTCTGCCTTTTTCTTGCCCTTCCGATTCAATAACAAGGTGGTCTTGGCCTTCTTTGAGGGCTTGCCAGCATTTGAAGACTCTTATGTGCAATGCAACTGATCAAATTGCCATAACAAAACTTGGTTCGAATCATCCGTCCACAACGGCAGATGTTAAACAAGCTGACAATTATGCATCATATCAACTACTCCTCACAGAGCTTCCAAGGAAGCTCAAGGAAAGATTGTAAGATCAAGGTCCATCTGCAATCCAAAGACCCACATACCAAATTACTGCTTTGAATTGAAATACTCGATTGCAAGAAGTTGAGCTCACATTGCTGGAAAAGTCATTGATGTTCCACATGAGCCAGTGAAGAAATTGAAAACAATGTAAAACAACATGTTACTGTCGTGTGTCAAGAAGTGAAATTTTTTGCCATTTATTTTCTGTGGCCCCATCCCTATGTTGAATTGTCTCAAAAATTTCAGGCAGTCTTAAAACTCTTATGGTCTACAATGTAGCATTTTTAGGAGGACCGTTATATCATGTTAGAGACGTCAGCCCATGACCAAGTGAGAGGTAGTAAAAAACCAAGAAGTGAAAGTATTGTCACACCTAAGGTCACAAGCAAGGTTCTGGCTCTGCTTAGAAGCTGATGGATTGTCCAAGTGCTCAGGTGAAGGCTCACTCTAATTGCTAGCTCACATGGTGTGTATGCTTTACAAATAGATTTATTACTGAGGAGTTTTGGTCACGTGGATTAGAGTCAATGTGGTCCGGATGAAGGGTGAGGATGAGTTGGCTGCATGGAAAACGGTGGAGCAGATATGGTATCAGCTGTGGTATTGAGGCGACATCTATTGATGTAGCCACTCTTGCCATTTGCAGAGTTTGAACAGCCCCTGAATTGTTATGGTCTCCTGTGTCGGACAAAAAGATATCCACTTCCTAGGCCTTTCTCCCTCTTTTTATTGCTTGGAAAATTATATTTAAGACTCTTTATATATACAAAAATGTTTGACATACTAAAATTTTCCATGATCCTAGTTCATCTATTTCACCGAACCCTTGTGGTCATAAAACTTGTTCTGATTCCACACTTTTAATTCTTTACAACTTCAATAAATTCAATTTTTGACAAGATAAGCACATAGACCTCTCTATATACACTATATTCATTTATGTCTTTTTTTCAGAAGTCAGAGAATGGATGGATCAAGTTGTAGAATACAAATTTCACATAACAAACCAATTTCACATCATGCATGACACACGACAGTATTCAGCTGGCAATGGTCAGGAGTAATCCCTATGGAGCCGCGTAAATATCATGATCACGTTACTTGATACAGACCCAACAATTAGTTCTAAGGTCTGATCAGACAAGCCGTTGGCACATCAGACAAGATCAGACACCCTGATTACTGGAAAGCGATTGTACATAAGAAAGTATGTCAAAACTGCCAGAGGTGTGTTATGCTGACCCTGAGACCTGTGTTATGCATAGCAGCTGGTCTTGTTCTGTGGAAGGAGGGATAGGAACAGTTGTGGGTCCAAGTGCCAAGCCTTTCTGCTAGGTAATTTATTTTTTAATTATTTTCTTTTCATTCTTTCTCCATGTATGGACCAATCACAAAAGAAAGATGAATTACATATTCAGTAGCACGTGTTTGCCAAGGATTGCTAAGGACAGGCTTGGATGTTGCCAAGGGGGCTTGGCATCAACCAGAAATTAGTTTTTGCAGGAAACTACATGGGGTCTGGTGATAAGTATGGCAATTTTGGTCAAAACTGTCATTAGGCAAACTAAGCAAAGACTTTTGTCCTCTATGTGCCTGCAGCTTCAATGTTGTGGTCTGTTAGCCATCTAAGTCCTTTTTTAGATTTTTTTTGGATTCTGGATGAAGTGACAATCCTTGAATAAAGTATGTATGTAATCAGGCACATTTGATGCAGGTTTTTGATGCGTTAAAAACTTAGATTATCATCCTCGTAATCAGATCCGCAATCTTATCTTAATCTCTTTATCACTGTCTCGTCCTTTCATCTTTGTCTCCTCAGCTTCGACCCCATTGTTCCAACGCTGATCAACCTGCGAGCGCAGCCACGAGTCCCCCATCGTCTCACACTGCGCTCGCAGATTCGTCGGATTCGACTTAGATCTTACATCGCGCGTTTGGCCGCCGCCTAACGACGAGCACGAGGAGAATGAGGAAGCCACGCGCGCGACCGTCTCTCGCGGCCCTCCGCAGCTTCTTCTCCCCCTCCTCGCGTCCACCCCTACCACCACCGCCGGCAGCATCCCACAAACCCCAGCCCCAGCCCCACGACCCGCACCCGCACCCAGACCCCTCAACGCACGCCCTAGACACTAATAAACACCTATTCCCAGCCCGCGCCTCCGCCTCCCGAGCTGCGCGGGGCTTTTGCGCCTGCACGTGGGGGTCGAGAGCGCGGATTCGAGCGTGGGTGGGAAAGGGGGCGCGGGTTGCCGCCGCATCTTGGGCTTGACCTTGGTTGGATCGAACGCCGGCCGGGGGTGGAGTGGGTGTGACGGCGGAGGTGGGGGTGCGAGTGTGGCTGCGCGTGCGACGACAGAAACAGAGACAGAAACGCTTCTTCCTCGACTCTCTCCTCACTTCTGCCTTGCCTTGGTCCCTTTTCCCTTCATCTTGGTCCCTGGGAACTTTGTCGTTTATTTTGGTCACGGTCCTGGTCGGTTCGTGGCAGTGGGGAGGTCGAGAAGAGGTATGAGGAAGAGGTGACAAATGAGTTATCACGCCAGCTTCAGCCGAGCACTCCCTCGGCTAACCGCCCCATGATGAAGGTTTGATGTCCTTGTTGCTTGTTGGCCCGCTGACTGTCTGGTCGTTGGTAGATATGTTTCTTGAGGTAAGTCTTATTGGCCTACGGTTTTCAGCAATACTTGCTTACAGTTTTCAGTACGTTATTTAGACTTTTCAATAGAACGCTTTTTCCTGCTTTCTCGCAACATTATATTCCCTCGTTCTGTCTCAAGTCTGACGTATCATTATGTGTTGGCAAGCAGGATGATCGATTTTGAGAAAAAACATGTGCTTCTTGACATTCAGATATTGGTTTATCCGAGTATGATGAAACCCGTCACAAGTATAAAGAACGGTGGGATATCCTATTCTTTCACACCATCCCAATGGCAACGATACTGTATGACGATGGCCTTTTATCATTTTCTCCCTCTGCAATATTGGATAATGGCTCCATGTTTCTGGGTGGAACTATTACATCCGTGAATTTCCGTCTCAATGAAACTATGTCTGCTACTTTTTCAGGCATGCATCATCGTCAAATTCTGCTATATATTTACTGATGGGAAGGAAGGAACCTCCATTGCACTGTTTGGCGATTCTGGACATACCCAGCCTATCGACTGGAATGTCATGATTGACGGAGAGATAGCAGAGGCTGAAATTCGTTCAGCGGATGAAATTTCCACTAATACTTTGCATGTTATCTATCAGTCCCCACCACTACGTGACACAACACACAACCTGATAATCAGTGCGGCTAAACCAGGGTCAGAAAACTCCAGCTCTATTGCCATTGATTACGCCACCGTTACAGCAGGAAGAAATACTTCTTTAGTGGACCAGCGTCTGATTGTCGATGAAAGTGACCCCTCGGTGATTTATAAGGGTAATTGGGTACAAAGTACAAACTCGACCTTGTTCCTCGAGTCGGATCCCGGCAACCGTCGTTATTCCTATGCAAATACAACTCACCAAACCTCTTCACCGGGTGCTTCGGCTACGTTTCATTTTAATGGTTTGGCATCTGCGCAAAATTGAACTGTTAACATTGTCACTCATTTTACCATTTCTCATAGGAACAACAGTGTCTATATTTGGTGTCAATTCCGGCTCATCCATAGACTATAAGATTTTTCTAGATGAAAGACAAGTTTCTTTCCAGAATCCTTCAACCAAGTCTCAAGACTCTATAAACTTTAAATGGTTTCAAAAGGATGGCCTACATCCAAGTAACCATACACTGAAATTGGTATTCAGGGAATCGGAGAACAATGCATCGCTCATTTTGGACTATATGATCTATACCCCCTCCTTCACATCACTTGCTGAGCAAGAAGGCTCAGGCACCGAGCAACCTTTAAGCTCTCAATCTCCAACAATAACTTCCAGCTCTCAAGAAACACCTCAGATCAGTTCTGTGCTGCCACCCAACCATCCATCCCACAGATTGCTTCTGGGTGCTATCACTGGGCCTATTCTGTTTGGAGTTATAGTTGCAATTCTCTTATTCATGCACAGAAAGAAGCTGCTCTTTTGGTCCTCCAGACAAATCAACACGGGTATGGCATTCCTCACAACCTTAATGTTCAGGCTAATTGGCATCAAGTCAATCCTTTCCAGCTTCCTCAATCTCATGCTCAAGGTCCCTCCCATGTACAAGTGTATCACAAATCTGGCATAGTAAATGGACAAAATGTACCCAGAAATCCCGCCCCTGATAATGATTTACCACTAGCTGGAGTAGTGCAACTGTCTGCTGCTACATCTAGACATGCACGATGGTGGGCACGTCTTTGGCGCACAGAGCCTGGAATAGGTATTTCGTTCTCTTGTTTTTGAATCCCTTAATCTTGAACCTATATATAGTGGAAGCATTTCCTCCCCCCTTGAGGTCTCGTCAACCAATGGAACAACACAAGCCTTCTCTCCCCGGTTGGGCACTTCATGTTGCACACCAGCGGACTTCCCAGCACAGCATTGAAACAATTGTGGTTGACCCACGGGTCCATGAGCTAGAAGAAATGGTACTCGCTCTTCAGGAGGAGATCGAGGAAACGCGTCAAAATCAGTCTGGAGTGCAGAATGGAGAACTCATGAGGGAAATGGTCACAACGACTCATCATGTATTGTCGAATGAACATGGTCAACAAGAGAATGGGGACAATGCTAGCATGGCAATATCGACTACAGCAGTTTAAAGTTCAAATGTTCATGTACAGAATTAGTGCGGAATGTTGCTCATTATATAAATTGCCGTTCCAATTGAGGCCTCAGCTGAGTATCTGTAGTTCAAATGTTCCCTGTTCAAAAATGAAATTCAAGTTTTACTTGGTTGTGAAATTTTATAGGGGGTATGAGGCCTGCATGGAAAACAGAAATTTGCTAGATGTACTGTGCAAACAAGACCTACAAGTGTATGTACGTGACGCTGAGTCTGGGAAAAAGGAGAAAAAACTGAGGGAAGAAAAAGATATACTGGTGTTGGATACAGTAAACGGACGGACGTCCAAGGGTTGATGGAATGTGGAAACACAAAAACACACCACAGAAACCCCCTTACGCACCCGGGCCCTCAACATCCATCGCATCCTCCACATCCCTCGCATCCTCCACATCCCTCGCATCCCTCGCGCGTCCCCCACGCCTCGCCACACGCACACGTGGCACACTCTTCCCCGCCACACGAACAACCAAGTGCGCCGCAGCCTCCGCCTCGGCGGTCCACTCTACCGGTGGGGCTTCCCGTCCATGCCCTTGGCCGTGCCTTTTCCTTTCCCCATGCTCATGCCTGCGCCACTACCCACACCTGCGCCCACACCCGAGCCGGTGCCCGAGTCATTGCCCGCGCCATCGCCCTTGGGCACTAACCTCACCTCACGAAAACACATCCGCTTCTCAGTGCTCACGATGTTGGACCATACAGCCACCGTCGCTTTGCCCCCATCACACATATCACACGCCACCTCTTCTCTTTGATCTCTCTTACTTCTTTGTCCTGTATATACGAATACGTACGCAGACTTACCCTCAGTCACTTATCTCAGACTGAGGGTACGTCATTATATCTACACCTATTAACCACATTAACTTATATCGTACCCTTAGAACTATACTTACAAGTATACGTTAGGTACGACACAATTGAGTCCCTTATCTCAGACTGAGGAACTATACTTACAAGTATACGTTAGGTGTGATTTAGTTCTAACACACGACATTCACCAGCGTCTTCTTTGCGGGGTCGTGTGGGTCTGCGGCGCGCAGCGCGCAGCGCGCGGTGCAAGTGAGCGGGTGGCTCAGGATCTAAAGAGGCACGACACACCTTTCGCCTCGGCAAACAACATCTCCGTCCCCACCAACTCCTCAATACCGAGGTGGACGAAGTAGAGTTTATATAGATGGAGTCAAGGAGGACATCTTCCGCATTCTTATGACCTCGCGAACGGAGTAGCAATCTTCCCGGACGACCAATAAGTCTCATGATCACACACACCACCGATTCGCATTTCACCAATTTACGATTTGTACAATCTCAATTATGGACCATGGCGATCACCTAATGTGTGGGTATAGAAATCAAGATTAGCGAGCAAAAAACATATGTACCAAACCTGGCCGTTTCCGTCAAATGTTCCGGTTCCATGACCATTGAATGTGATTCTATTGCCTCCAAGTATGCACGCAGTGGTCATATTCAAATAACCAAGGGGAAACCCATTAGCTTTCCAATAGGTCGTGTTAGTTCCCCACTAAGCACGTCAGTTCAACGAGTACACAGGGTGAACCAAGACCTAGCATACAAGTAGAGTGCTTCGAAGATCGATAACGACATTGTTGAGCCCAGTCGTTTCTAATACGCTTTCCACATGGAATGTTGTGTCGTCAAAAATGATGTGACCGTCCCGCTCACAGTCCTTGAACGCCTCCGTATCGCAGGCGCGTCGTCACTCACGCCGTCTGCACTAACATGGACCCTGCATACTCTTGCAGTGTTTGACGCTCCATGTGCTCCAACGACAGGTCTTCCAGCCAATGCAAGATACAATGTCAAAAGCAAAGCTGAGACAAATCTGAACATATTCTTCGGTCCGTTTGAAACGAGGTTGGACGAAAGACACGAACAGGTACGTATTTATGCTTCGATTGCGGATAAAAAAGAGTCCTCCTTACGTTGCGAGTGATCATGTGTAACGGACCGTTGTGCTATGAAAGGTCGAGAATAGAGCCACATGATTAAGTAGTGGAGTGAACTTACCAAAGTCTGCCGAAATGTGTCCGCAATCAGACACTAGTACGAAGGACGTGGCGACAGGGAACTTCTGTTCGCGTGTCGTATGATAAAAGAACATCCTCCGACGGCAGAAAACGGCGAGAACCAGGAGGAGACGCAGTTAGAAGCGCCAAAAGACAAAAATAAACACAGCACGCATCAACGTCCATAGTCAGACGACTGATTCATCAACGATAAATTAGAATATGGATAACACGTGAGGCGAGGTCTGCAATCAAACCGTGTCAACGCCGAAGTTACTATCAATAGGTCCGACCTGAGAGGATGAGTTCCAGCACAAGACTCAGGATTGACAGATCCGACCCTGACAATTCATCTGAAAGACCAAGCAGAATGATTGACTTCTTGCTACGATGTACAATCAAATCCAATAGGATCTACGACGTTCTTACAAGTTATCTTTCTTGAAGTACCGGTCGTCTCGATGGCGTCAAAATCAATGAAATGAACACCGGGGCATGGCGCAGATCCACTACACTGCAGGGTTGCTAGCGTAGTGGAGGCAACATTGCCCGACATCGGGCCCCATGTGACATCTGAAATTTGGAAAAGAGAAGTGTCACAGCCGCCTGTCGCGCCAGAGAAGGAAGTACACTGTGTAATGCTTGCGACAGAGTTGGTCAAGTTCGCAAGTGTAAAATCTCGGAAAGCTGGGAGTAAGAGGAAGTTAAAACAAACTCAATCAACTGATCAAAAGACACACTGAGATTCTTTGTATAGCCAAGACCACCACCTCCGCCTATAACGATCAAGAAATCGTGTCGGAAGACAGGAGCATTACTCACCGTTGGGAGGGAAACCTTGTTGAATTCCTCTACCAGAACCATGTCAAATTGGAAAGAATACAAGCTGTGTGGGTTACTCACGTCCAAGTCTTTATATATGCCGCATATCGTGTTCCAAGGCATGTCACTCTTTCGGCCGTAACGTTCTCTATCCTTTCGTATACGCCAACGTATTGACCTATTGACCTATTGACTCGTGAGATGGAGCCTACTGGCACACGCGTCCAAAATTCACCCGATTGCGACACCGAGCCCTCCATGGAAGACAGAATCTTGAATCAAGATATTTGTCGAGTTTGCTTTCAGGGAGATATTATCGTCGCCACCAGTAACGGTCCAATTGCGAAATGTGATGCGATTAGAAAACAAGGTGTCAACTCCGTCAGTATTTCGGGCAGGCGCCTACATGCATTCGTGACCAGGTATCAGAGGACAAAGCAAGCGGCCTACTGAGCTCGAAGACGTCGAGTTGACATAGATAGAGTCAAGGATAACGTCCTCTGAATCCTTGATAGCCATGGTCCAGAATTGGGATTGCACAAAACGTAAGCCAGTGAATCGCGAGTTGGTGGTGTTCGTTATCATGAGACTAATTGGGCGGCCGGGGAGATTTGATACTCCGTTTGTAAAATCATACCTTATGAAAGGTTAATCGATGACAATCCACATATGAAATGAAAGATATGTACCATAACTGCCCGTTCCCGTCGAATGTCCCCGTTCCATGTCCGTTAAACGTGACACCGTCGCCGCCAAACATCCACGCAGTCGTCTGATTTAAATATCCAAGTGGCAGTCCGTTAGCTCTCCAATAGGTGATGTTGCTTCCCCACTATATGAATCAATACAATCAATGTCAGCCAGAAGAAAAGTTGTCGCACAAGCAATGTGCTCTTGAGGTCGATGACAACGTTAGATAGGCCAGTCGTCTGTAGCACGCTCTCCACATGAAACGTTGCGTTGTCAAAAATGATGTGTCCATCTTTTCTGCATTCTGCAAACGCCTTCCGTATAGCAGGTGCATCGTCGCTCACGCCATCTATGCTGGGATGGACTCTGCACACTTTGACAGCGCTCGCCACGTCGCGTGCATGAGCAAGAAGAAGACTACAAGAAAAGAGAAGAATGTATGAGAACTTCGACATCATCGTTGGCTTTTGGAGAGGACATGCTACGCATAGATATCAGAGTAAAAAGATACGGATTAGGGCCGTTCTTAGACTGTGGATGATCATGTGCGGCTGTCTCGAGGACATGGCGGGCCGTTTGATGCATGACTCCTCGTCGACGTTTGTAGTTCAAACCTTCACCGGACCCGGGAGATCCTCGGAAACGCCGTCACGCGTCCTGCTTCAGTTTGCTTCCCTCGACGATTTTCTTTTGCATATATTCACGATCAAATTAAATAGGGTCCCTCTCAAAGGCTGAAAAGAATCAAACGATGTTCAGTGCAAAGATGAAGAATTTGTGGTGACTTACAGCAATCACTAGAGTTCTCAGTCTTCCAAACCGAACTGTTGTAAGTTGGTTGCAAGTCTTGGATTGTGCAGGGCTACATGATCGACTAAAAGCGTAGTAGCCTCGGCGGGGCATCCCCGCTCTCCCTCTCCTTTTCGCTTGCTCGTGCTACTATGTACCTGTATCCACGCCCTTGGGCCTACGCGTGACTCTGTCGTCTTCTCCTTTGGCCACCGACGCCCCGGCGATGAAGCGAGCGCGCACCGGCACCAGTGTTGGCCTGCACATCCTCGGTGCAGTGGTTGCCACCAAGTGCGAATCATCCGTTTCCTACGTGACCTTCGCTGACACCTCGGCCGCCCATCAACCAACAGACGCCGCCTGCGTGGCGCCTCGGCCCGTGGCAGCACATTTGGCCCTTATCCTCCGCGCAAGGACACTGTCTTGGGCGTGTCATCTGTCTCAGATTGAGAACGAGGTGGAGGATCCCCGTCGCACCCAGCACGCGTAGGCCATGCCACTGTGCCGGATGAGCGGGTCGCTCACATTGACATTGGAGGACATACACGCACGCAAGGATGCATGGGCGCCTGAGCCCTGCGCGCGAAGAGAATGAAGAGTACGACGAGGTCATGCCTGCTCTCAGCAGCACGTCCTTTTTTATTCTTATCTATACCTCTCCTAACATGCCCCGCAGTGAAGCGCCTATCCTCGACCATCACAGACGACTACCTCCTCCCCCAAGCTCAACCGGCTGCCTCGACCTGTCTCTCCACACACGCCGCCCTCCCGCTCTTGCTCTCTGCGGTACACGAGGGGCAAACGATATCCCCAGACGTGATGCTCCGTACGTACGCCGTGCACACGCCGCCGCCGGCCACGGCATCGCCCAACACGGAGTGGCACAAGCTGAGTATTCGCACGAGTTTAGGGCTTGGGTATGTTTGGAGAGAGGCAGAGGAAGAGGGTACAGAGCCCGATGACGGGCACGGCGAGGCGGGTATGATGCCCTTACATCCAACCTGGAGCCTGGTTACTGGTACTTTCGTGTATGTATGATTGACATTTGGATGAACGAAAATGATGTTTGTAATAGATCTATCTATCAATATCACATCCCATCAACGACATCAACGAAGTCTCTATTTTCCTCATCTTGTGTATCTAGTCTATACCGACGGGGGGCTTCCCCGTTTCTCTCTATTCTATTCTTCTCAAGAGAATAGAGAACATAAGTCCTTTCCTACCATCCCTCCATAATGAGCTACCAACCATATCGGGGAGCGCGAGTGATGTTCAGGAAGACAACAAACAGCTGCCGGAGCATTGCAATACATTGCATGGGGGCGATTTACATACCCAAGGCTCCATCTGGAGTACAGCGTACATGATGCGTCGGCTAGTAC
>QLOM01004630.1:0-33514 GCA_003313785.1 Termitomyces sp. MG148 | reverse complement strand
TCTTAACTGGAATGACCAACGTCCAGGCTCTTTGAAGACAGTGATAGAGTTCATCTTGAAGATTTTACTCGATTTGTATGCAAGAACCATCTAGTTACAGCGACAGATCATCAAGGAAAACACAGCAAACACGATTCTTGGTCTGTACCTTTTCCGTCTAGAATTCAATCGAAAAACAGAAGACGTCTCCAACATTTTTGTGTCACTGTATGAACTTTCTCAGTGCTTTCAATTTGGATCATGTGTGAGGTACGGCAACGACCTTCACAGCAGATACTGAGGCGCCTCCTGCCTTCCCACTGCCAATCGGCCGCCGGCCCCAACCTCAAGTGTTTCAATCCTTCATATAGTCCGTGTCGGATGATTCTTAACGTGACGACAGACAAAACAGTAGTTAGTTCTCCCAATGCCAATCAATGTAGGTGATATATGCACCTACACAAGAGTCTCAAGTCTCCTATTCCTGATACCTGCATGCAACGCACGCAGCACCTGCATCCAGCAACCCTTTATATACATTTGCAAATTATCGACTCGATCACTGCAAGGTAGGACAAATTATACAAGCCTACGAACTGGATGAAATATTTTCCCCGCAAACTGAGTGTGGATCCACTTTAATGATTATGGCGACTGTGAGCTTCGGCTCACGAAGTTAACGTGAACGTGGATCAGAAGTTGGCTTTGACAGTCCTCGCAACTTGATCTCAGCGTCTGAACAGCAAACAAATTTCGTAAATCTTTACGACGATTGAGAAAGGTTGGAGGGCAGATCTTCAGAACCACGACTCCCTCACGTTGTCACAGAAGTCGAAGTCAGGGAGTCCCTTGCGATCGGGTAGAATCAATCTCGCCAAAGATATTTGGCAAAGTCAAGGAAAATTTATTTCTGTTCCGAAGTACCTTAATCCAGTCCAACTCGTCGACAAGTAAACACGAACTGGTCACCTACGACTCAACACTACTTTGACAATTTTTCCATGGAAATCCAGAACTTGGCTGCCCATGAACTCCCGGAAGTCTTCCTCCATGAACGGCCACAAAATGCGAATGATAAATTTTTATGAGATCCATCTGGTTGGTTACGGCTCGGATGAATGGAGGACGAACCACAATTGAGTCGACGCACCAAAAGGGAAAACGGAGATTTCGTAGGTTCGTTGCCAATTAGTTTGTTTGTTCTCAGCGTCCCTGCCTGGTGTGCAGGGTCTAGGGAGTCTAACCTCTTTTTGACAGTTCGTTCAAATCATACGTCCCTCTCTCAGCGTACAAAAGCTCATGAAGTGAAAGTGGTCGAGTTCTTGCGTATTCAAAATCCACTCTCACAGAAAAAAAATAAACGAATACGATGTCCGCAGACTCTCCCGGTATTATGACCGCTTCTTCCTCCTCTCTTCCGAAGCAGCCGTGCCATCCTTATTCATTATCTCGTTGCGAAGCCGAACTCTCCTGGGAGCTCGAACGTCAAAATGTATGTCTTACTGGCCTCTAGATTTTTTGTGGCTGACCACTTACCAGCTTCGAACTCACATTGCTACCCTCCCAAGCTCGTCCTTCGAAAAAACCCGATTTGAGGAGGACGAGGGCTTCTACGCCACCTTTCCCGAGGCTCGACAGGCTGCGATTAATTGCTGGATCGCCGAGCAATACCCTTTTGCACCATGGGCAGACCCTCAAGTCGACCAGTATCAAAGCTCGATCGATCTCAGCTATAATATGCCAATCGCACCATGCGCTCCCAATCATACTACTGTACCCACTCCGGTTGTTACATTCACGACATATACGTTGGGAGATGCACTCACTGCCCCTTCCCCGCCTCCCCGTAAGGTGTCCAAGACCCCGACACCTCCTATGCCGAGTGTCCATTATGATTATAGCGTCAGTGCGACTCGCCATGATGTTTATAATAGCCCAGCTAGTGTTCGTACCGCTGACCCGACACTCTTCAACGACCAGGAGCATTTTCGTGTTGGCCAAGAGGCCTTTTCAGTAAGTGACCAATTGTCGTTGATTCTACAGGTACTAAGCCTTAACTAGGCCGCCAATGGGTCGCAAGTACCGACGCCGACGCCGACGCCACCTGAGGAGGACGATATATTGCGTACCCTCGAGCTCCTGACGCCCGCACGGCGATCGGGCAAGCACGTACGGAAGGTCCAAGTTCATTCGTCTCCGAGGACACGAATGGTAAAAAATCCCTACCCGTCTACTTCCCCGGCTTCATCGCGCTCTACTATTGACACGCCGCCCTCTACACCGCCATCGGCTCGATCCCCCGTTACACCTATCGTCGTCCCCTCCAACGCACCCGCCATCCACATCCAACCGCGGTATACTGGCGACTGGGAGGAAGATGGCATCGCCGCCGCCGAATACCTTCGTTTAGCCTTCAACGTCGGCGAGAAACCATTATTATCATTCCCAGTTCCTGCGCTGCCCCTACTGGATATCGAGCCGCACATCGACGCAGACATTATATCGATCCGTCGCCGCCACCATAATACTCATCACCAACGTCCTCACCCGTACTCCCCGCCGTCTCCTTGTCCCCATCCCCGCTCCCGCTCACATTCTCGCTCGCCTTCCCGCGAGCGTTCGAACAGCGCGTCGCCACCGAACCAGCGGCCGAAGACGCTGCGGGATAAAAATGGCAAGCCGATCATGGCTTGCCTCTTTTGTAGAGGCAGGAAGATCGCGTGTGGACCGCCACCAAAGGGAAGCGATGATCACACTTGCAAGTACGTGTATTGTGGCTCTACTTCTGTGTTTGATCTGTTACTCATTTGTTGTTGATCAGTCAATGCGCTCGTCGTGGGCTGGACTGCCAGTATCCGACTATCAATCGTCGTGGAATGCGCAGGAAGAAGAAGACCCCCGTCGATGATCATGACGTAGCTTCTGAAGCCTCGTCTTCCCCATCAAGTAATATCACGGGCACGGTGGCTCTTGAACTTGTGAAGATCGACGAGGATGTTGCGATGTCGGATGGTTCGTACGAGTCGGCATCTGATTAGGACGGCGACGACTAATATGTTCCTCGCTGTCTTCAACCATCTATTTTCTTGTTTTCATTTCGTGGAGGACCGTGTTATGATCTCTGTCCGGACATTTCTTGTATTATGAAGTTTAACTTCATCTGGTCTCTAATCGCTATCTCCACATGCTATCCATGCTTTGCTTTCGGAAAACTTACTACTTTCTGTACATATAAACCATTAGCTTCGGTAATTTCGGTAATATGCAGTACTACTTAGCTCCCTTAATCATGCAAAGACTAGCTTCATATTCAATGCACATAATTGGGTTAACAAATCGTACACAAGACATGCAAACTCTCAGGAATGTCACGTCGCTGCCGAAATGATGAAAACGAGTTCCACGCTCATGCTTCTAGCACAGCACATGAACGGTTCCGGATTATGATCATTCTTTTTCTCATTGTAATGTCACCAGCGGCGAACTGAGCACGCAAGTTCGGCCGGCGTGTGACGATCCCTGCCTTCCGATATGAAAGAATGGTGTTCGATTCAAGATGTCATATGATCTTATTATGAACTTTTACAGAAAATACAGGGTGTACCACGATATCAAGGTCGTTCACCAGATGGTATTTTTAAGTACGACCTGACCGACCTCTTGGCCAAAGTAGTAGTGAGCGTAGCCTTGTAAAAGGTATTAGTTAGTTGTCAAGGAAAAAAGATTGGGAAGGACGTACTGCTCGGATGATAATTGTTACTGTAAAAAGATATTACACCACGTTCAGATAGACGATTCTGATTAAGGATAAGTGGAACTCACCCCCAGAAATCGTTAGAGTTTGAGCCGATAGTCGAGTTATCAATAAACCCATAAGCGGAAGCGTTATTGTCGAGGGAATTGGCGACGAATGACCTCTGTCGGAGCATGATGTATTGCGCAGTAATAGTAATAAACTTCTGAGGTTCAGACTGAAGTTCAGACAAAAAGGATGTATTAAGCAAATGTTATAAGCGAGTAAGGATATTGTAACCCACCTGAAGTTCGGACAAAAAGGATGTCTCGAACTTCAGGAAAAGGGGCCTTATAACATATAACATGAGACACGAATTGAATTGAATGCAATTCGATGACACAATAGTGAAATAAGCACTCCAATCGATGACATACCAAGTGACGAAGAAATTATGCTCGTATGACGATTTTGTTACATTCTCGGTCATGCGTCGTCAAGTCCTTCGACACTCCCACTCGACGATACCATGGAATGTCTAATTCCGAGCTTTTCGCGATATATTTCGAAGGTAGTCTTGGGGAGAGCTTTGGTGAAAATATCTGCCAACATGTCTTTGGTAGAAATGTATTTTAATTTGAGGGTACCGCATGCAATGTCGCGAATGAAATGATATCTATATGTTTCGCTCGCGAGTGACCAACCGGATTATTCGAGAGCGCAATGCTCCCAGTACTATCGGTATACACGAGCGTAGCCGTCGTTTGTGGGAAATCAAGTTCTGCGAGGAGATTTCGGAGCCAAATTACTTCACGAGTAGCGTTGGAGGAAGCTATGTATTCAGCTTCAACGGATGACGTAGCCACGACACTTTGTTTCTTGGATGACCAAGAAATAATACTTCCGTGCAGGTCAAAACACCAACCGCTAACTGATTTTCGATCATGGTGATCTTGTGCCCAGCTCGCGTCACTCCAGCCAATGAGTTTGACATTGCGATTCTCCAGATTTCCTAACTCAAGAGTTAGGTTCCGCGTAGCTTTTAAATAACGCAAGATCCTTTTGCAAGCCTTGAGGTGAGGGATTCCCGGATTACTGGCAAATTGAGCCACTAGACCGACGGAGAATTGAATATCGGGTCTAGTTTGTGTGACGTATAATAAGGACCCGACAAGTGAGAGATAATGTAAGCCCTTTGCATAGGCGATATTTCTTCGAGGGAATTTGGTGATTGAATGGCTGAGAGCTGGTGATTTGTAGCCATGGGAGTATAGACAGGAGCACATGTAGACATCCCGAATCGATGCAAAACTGAATCAATATAGGAGGTTTGATTCATACGGATAGTTCGATTGATTCGATCGCGAGTAATCTGTATTCCCAAAATGTAATGCAATTCCCCCAAATCAGTAATGTCGAAGTTTTCAGATAGGTTATTTTTGAATGATATAATCTTGGTGATGTCCTTTCCGGCGATGGCCATATCATCGACATAGATTAGGACCAAAAGGACAATGTTCCCTCCGGATTGCAGAACATACAAACAGTCGTCGGAAGTAGTTTGTTTGAAACCAAGTTCAATCAAGACACCATGGAGACGTTCTTTCCATTTACGCCCAGCTTGTTTTAGTCCGTAAATAGCTTTTAATAGTTTCTAATACTTTTTCTTTCCTATTCCTTTGGGTGATTTCATATAGATCTCTTCATCAAGATTTCCTTCCAGGTAAGCTCCGATCACGTTGATTTGATGGATCTCCAGATTGAGAGATGCTGTGAGTGTGAGGAAGATTTGAAGGGTTGTAAACTTGGCTACAGAAGAAAATGTTTTGTCAAAATCAATGCCAGGGATTTGAGAGAAACCCTGCGCTACAATGCGAGCCTTGTACTTAGCGTGGTCTCCATTCTCATCAAATTTTTCCTTTAGAACAATTTTGCTTCCAATCACCTTCTTACCAGCGGGCAATTTGTCGACTTCTTTGAAGACATTTTTGCTGACCAATTGTTGATATTTGGTTTCAATTGCTTGCTTCCATCCACCTGCATGGGGGCTCTTCATAGCCTCCACATATGAAGGGTCAATGTAAGAGGACGCTCTATTGTGAAAAGCCAGGCAGATGCATCAACCACTCAAGCTTGGCAAGTGTCAAGCAAGCACAGTGACAAGCAACTGGCAGGCAAGAAGGTGGGCCACCGACAAGGGGTGGAGCAGGAGGGCGAGAGCAGAAGGCAAGGTTGTCACTGAGGAGCTCACAGTAATGCTAATGTGTAGACCCAGAAGCAATGCTATTGCTAGGACTGGGGATGTTCCATCCATCAGTCCTACTTATATACTACATTGGATATGCTATGACTACGGTGTATTGACTAATAGGGCTGGTATGTACTAAGCACTAATGAGTAAGCAACAGTCAGCATGAGTAAGCCAGCCAATGGCATAAAGGCCTGCTGGCAAGTAGAGTAGGTCCAAAGACCAGCTGACCTACCAGGTGTTGATGCCAAGACAGGGATGGAGCAGGATAGGGCCAGAGCGGTCTGGATGGTGGCTAGATGTGGGTGCCAACGTCAACACAGACTAAGCAAGGCTAAGGTGGACGGTCCAAGGACCTGTCCCCTGACATCACCCCCTCCTCAAGGTCCGGAGACTCAACAGACATAGCTTTGTGGGTGGGTAGAGAGCATCACAAAGGAGCAGAGTAGACTGGGCAGCTAAGGAGTGCACCAAGGAATGCTGGTTTAAGGCAGGCGTAGTTGTAGAGTACAGTACACATTGTGAAGAGGTGGCTGTAGTAGAGAGTTTAGCATGACAACCAGCCAAGAGAAGGAAGAGGTCAAGCAGTGGGCAGGCAATGAGTGATATAATCAGCAAGGGACGGGCAGACCACAAGAACCAGTGCCGACAAATGGCAAGAGTGTGCTGAGGACTAGTGGCTGAAGAGGGAGCAGTAGTCATCTGCCCTTAGAGTGAGCCAACACAACCAGGAACCCTAGACTAGGCCACAACCACTGGCAGACAACAAGCGTCAAGCGGCCAAGGGCAAGCAAGAGGCAAGGGGCAGGCACAGCAGGGAGTAGACAAGGCGGGGGTATGGAAGGGGCACATAGGGAGGTCATCATGGGAGGTAGGGTAGGGCCAACACCAATGAAGGTGTGTAGGAAGTAGGGTGGATGCAGCAAGCTAGGGAGGGGCACTGTGTAGGAGTCCTAGCAACCTGTAAGGGAACACTCTATTGTGGAAAGCCAGGCAGACGCATCAACCACTCAAGCCTACCACCAAGTGGGGCAAGTGTCAAGCAAGCACAGTGACAAGCAACTGGCAGGCAAGAAGGTGGGCCATCGACAAGGGTCAGAAGCAAGCAGTTGGCAAGTTCCAACTGAATCAATGCCAATGATGCAGCGGCAGCATGGGAGTCGCAACCCTCAAGGAGTCGCAACCAATGCGCCGTGAAACCCAGTGGTTCACTGGGAAGATGAGATGTCAGATGACGAAGAAGGTGGATGAGTTGAGTCCACCTTGCAAGTTCAGTGTGCTATGCTGTGGACAAGATATCAAAGGACACGACGTGTGCGCAATTAGGACTGTATGTACTCAAGCACATATGGTTGATACAGGCTCAAGGTGATAGCATACCTCCAGTAAATACAACTGAATATGAATATATCAATCTGTATGTTCAGATTCTTGAGCTGGAAGCCCAAGCGTATATGTATCGGAAAGCGAGTTGAGGATCAGCTGCCTCAACACCCAAGGGAGCTAATTTGATTCCAAGTATTCCAGTTCTGGTGAAGCCAGTGCTTTCTCCACATTTGGATAAAGCAATCAGCAACATATATGCTCCCCAGCAAGTTGTCAGGGGACCAGTCTCCGGACCATGTCCAACCCTATTCCGAGCTTAGTCTGATGATACGCCTATTCCTAGCAGATCCAACCAGCCGCTCAGCCTACCCTTTCCCCTTCTATCTTGTAGTAGTCAGCCTTGATGAGTCATATGCCCGGACCTTACTCAGCATTGATTATTGTTAGTCATACTTCTACTGAACCGACCATAAGCTTATCTAGCGTTGTCTGACCCTCTGTTAGCCTTGCTTGCCTCTTGCTCAACTCTTGCCCGCCTCTGCGCTTGCTTGACTCTCGCTTGCCCCTTGCATTGCCAACTCTGTGGAAGGAGTTCCACAGACGTTAAGCCTTGCCCTTACAGGTTGTTCAGCCTCCCACACTATCTGCCCTCTTAGCCCACAGTATCCAACTCTACTCCCTACTATGTCTTCTGATTCTTGGTCTCCCTCTACCCCTATGACTTGCACTCCTACAGCGGCACCCTTCCGCCCTGGCCTCAGGTACGCCTTCTATTCCTGAGACAGGCCCTGCCAAGACACCTCACTGGACTGCCGACTGGTTCTCTATGATGCAGCAGATGCAGCTGACACTTGCCGCCCTTGAACGCAGACTAGCCGCTCTAGAGAGTGGACATGTGGTTGCCGCCGCCTGAACCGCCAACAAGCGTAGTAACGCTCCAGTTGCCCATCGCTCTGCTCCTCCTGGCTGCCCTAAGCCCTCCAAGTCCTCCAAAACTCCTACCGCGCCCCCCTCTTGTAATCCCCAACGGGTCCCGTGCTCTACTGCTAATACTCCCCTGGCTGTCCCTCTTGCTCGGGATCTTCCTCCTACCAACGGTAAAGTCTCTTGTTACAAATGTGCTCTGGAGCTCCCTGACTCTCTAGTTGCACACGTTGGACATCAGGAGTGGGGCCTTAAACAAGCCCATGACCTGTCCAGCTCTCGGTTGGCCGCCTTCACGGTTGGTCCAGCTGGTGGTGAAGGCCAATGTTTTGTCACTATCCAGGGCACTGACCAGCAGATTGGTGAAGCCCTTGTTGTCTTTGGAAAGCGCATTGCTAAGAAGCGTGTGCGCGCATCGCAGAAGCAGCGATCTGGCAACGCTGCGCTGGCCCCTTCTAGGGAACCCGCCTCGTCCACCCCAAAACCCTCTACTCAGTCTGCACTGCCTCCTCCTCCTATGGCCTCTATGCATGACTCTACCACGGACTTCCAAGAACCCGCTGATTGGGATGATCTGTCTCCTACGCCAGTCTCGGTAGCACCTTCACTGCCCACCAGCTTGCCTATGGCCCTCTCTACTCCAACCCCAGCTCTGTCGTCCCCCATGGTCATCAACTACGCCTTTGAGCATTATGCTCGGAGCACTTCTGAGGCACTTCCACGTGGCACTAACACTGCTCAATGCTCTCGCCCGACCCGGGGAAGATGAACACTGTTCGTCAAGGCAACAAACCTAGAGGAGGAGCTGATGTCAGGGGACCAGTCTCCGGACTGTGTCCAACCCTATTCCAAGCTTAGTCCAATGATACACCTATTTCTAGCAGATCCGACCAGCCGCTTGGCCCACCCTTTCCCCTTCCATCTTGTAGTAATCAGCCTTGATGAGTCATATGCCCAGACCTTACTCAGCATTGATTATTGTTAGTCATACTCCTTTACATATAGTAAACAGTATTAGTAATAGCACAGCCACTGATGTAGTATATATAGGCAGCCTGTGGGATAGAATATTCCCAGGCTGAACAATAGCAGTGTTCTTCTGGCCTATCCACTAAACCGACCATAAGCTTATCTAGCGTCGTCCGACCCTCTGTTAGCTTTGCTTGCTTCTTGCCCAACTCTTGCCCACCTCTGTGCTCGCTTGACTCTTGCTTGCCCCTTGCATCGCTGACTCTGTGGAAGGAGTTCCGCAGACGTCAAGCCTTGCCCTTACACAAGTGGAGGAGTTGGAAGAACAGTTTGCAGCAAGAGTGTTGGCGGTGCAGCGCCAACACAGATTCAGGGGTCAGTTAGGGAGACCTCTGTCCACAGTAGATTCTGTGTCTACCATTCCAATGGTAGAAAGCCATGAGGCAGAAGCAGAGGAAGTAGTTTCCCCGCAGGTCAAACAAGAATCAGTGGAAAGAGTACCACTGAGTAAGCGTGTGTTGCTGGCGGACAAGTTTGCTGAATGAGTCGCATATCAGCGCATGCAAAATCAAGATCTGAATCATCAGGGATATTCCTGGATAGACGATCAGTGTAAGGGCAACCTCTGGAGGCTATGGCTCAGTCACACAGCTGGCAGAGGGAAATCCAAAGTATATTTAGGTAATACAACCATAACTACTCACCTGGCAGAGGGAAATCCAAAGGGAACAAGTCTAGGGATTCTCTATGCCAGGAGTGATGCTTCCAAGGCTCCAGAAGCGTGGGAAGTAACTATATAGCATGACAAAAGCCACAATAAAATTTATAATCTAAAAAAGGAAAATCTCTGAAAATAATCAAAAACTCGGAAATTGCCATTGCCAGAGGTCATACACATGTCTCATGTGACTTGCTTAGTAATTTGGAGGCTAGCCTCGAGATGACTAAGCCTCTGGATGCTTACTAAGCCTCTAGAAGCATTGGCTATGATAACTAAAGAACCAGAGCACCTCAAGGGCTGAGAATAGTACTAATAGATAGTGTTGAAAAAAATAAAAGCAGTAAAGTAAAAGAGTGACAGCAGAAATAAGGAAATAAATAGAGGAAGAATGAAGGAATAAGGAGTGAAAGAAGGGAGAAATGAGGAGTCCCCTGACAATCAGAGCATAGTGTTTGACGGGGTAACACTCATCGACAAAATGAGACGGCAATATGTCCAACGGACACAACAGCCAAACAGTGGGATAGGTAAACCTCCCACTGTGGAGTCGGGCCACTTTCCTGACTGACAGCCTGGGGAGGAACAAGGTGGACATGAGGTTCCACCTCACTGGAATGATACAGGCAGGCAGCATTATACAGGTCAACGACCTGTATGAGCCTTCTCGGTGGTATCGCCTGCTGAAGGCAGGAATAAAACGCCTGGATTAACTGAGGTGACAAAGGTGTATAATGAGAATATGCACCAGCACCTCATAAGTATTATCGACGATGCAGTAGGCATAGCACTGCGCCTACCAGAGGGAATTAAGCCACGCAAGGCTGAATCCAAGCATATTCACCCATATCGTGGAGCGTCCAAGTTTAGCAACTTGGAGAACTGAACAATGGATGTGTGCAACCATCTGGCAGCCTGTCAGTATGGTGGAGATTGGCTGGATCAAGAACGAGTTTTTGTTCTTCCTGAGTTCTTGGACGGACTGGCCAAGAGTTGGTTTTGCCATCATGTCTTGCACTACAATCGTGCACGGCAGCAATGGACCTTCAAGGATGTGATTCTTGAACTATACAATAGATTCATGAGCGCATCCACAATGCAGGATGCATGGGAGGCGTTCATCGCAACTTCCTATACGGAGAAACTGGGAGTTCAAGGTTTCTATGATACCTTGATAGACCATGCCCAGAACATGCCAATTTACCCAGACAACTGGGTAATGATAGACACGTTCCTGCGCAAAATCCCAGATGCAATGAGAGAGTCTCTCATCTGTGACAATGGACTATCCCCCGAAGTCAACACAGCTGAGGAATTTGTAGCACATGCGTTGCGCTACAAGCAAGCTTGCAAAGTGGCTAAACACTTTGAAATTCATCGTTCAAAGACATGGCCAGCCAAGAGACCTGAGCCTCAGAAGGTAGGCACCTTCTGGGCCCGCTAGAAGACTATAAGTGGCAATACAAACCCTCAGTTTGTGATAAAGATGTTGTACGGCCGGGAGCAACAATTACGCCCCAACTGCCCCATGGATTGAAGAAATCCAGTGGTACGTGACCTTCAACGAGGTCCACACCAGGAGGGTAATCAACCAAAACCATTGGTTGACGTCGTCAAGACATCAAATCCGCCGCTGCAAGCTGAGGCAAGTCGCCCTGCCAGGGCAAATGCTTGTTTCAAATGTGGCCAATCTGGACACTACGCAAACGAATGTCCAGGAAGCGGTGGGTGGGTGTTGGCCAAGCTGTGTGCATATGTGCGTGCAGCACACACGGCTATCCCAGATGAAGAAGGGGTAGACTCAGGTAATGAGCCTTATGTTGAGGATGAGGAGGTTGATAACCTCAGTAGCGGTGCACCAGAGGCTGGGAATGCCTCTGAGCCAGAGCAGATCTCAGACAGTGAGTACGTTGAGGTCAACGTATATGATAATGATTATTATGCATGGGAGTCGGAGTCAGAGTTCATGGGAGCTCTAATGGACTATCTGGCTAGTGCGCTTGACTGACCAATTGGCGCTGCAAACGTGAAGGTGTATAAAGTACACCTTCAGAAAGCCCCAGAGAAGCTGGCAAGGCCAGTTCTGAAATGCGAGGACAAGGAGTGCCTTGCATTGTACGTTGAGGTGAACGGTCACAAGGCATGGACCTTGTGGGACTCCAGGAGTACGACGACTGGGGTGACACCTCAGTTCTGCCAGGTGCATGATGTGTATGTCAGTAAGCTGAAGGTCCTTCAGCTGGGTACCATGGGCAGTCGAGCTGCGGTGCAGTTTGGAACACAGGCGACAATTGCCTGTGCCAAGTCAAAATCTAGAGAATACCTGGATGTAGCAAACTTCGATCACTACGACATGATTATAGGAATACCCTATATGAGAAAGCATGGTGTTATTCTTGATTTCAAGAATAACAAGATAATAGTGGGTGGCAATGTCATCCCGGCTGTCAGAGTGACTGTTGATAATAGCAATGGTTGTCTCCATCGACACCAGACTATGGAAAAGAAGCCCCTAGTCAGGCAACATTGACTAGGCGGTGACAAGAAAGCGCCCACCGTAGAGGAGGTGGATGATGAAGAGCAAGCTCATGTGAGCTTGCCGGCAAATACTCCAGCACTGATGGTGCAGGAGAATGAAGTTCTAGAGTACAAACATACTCTGAAGAGGGGGGAAAGCTCCAAGGAAAAGTGTAAAAATCAGGATGAGACTAAGGCCAGGAGGCCTCAGCGTGCAGAAAGCATGGAATGTCAACCAACGTTGTCACAAGGCAAGGGTGAGGACCTTGTTTTGAGTAACAAGCAAGAAATGTCGGGGGATGATACATCCTCCACACAGATGACTCGGTCGATATGGGATCAACCGGTACCACATCCCACGTTTGAATGGGCGTTCGATCCATGAATGCCTACTGAGTGGAATGAGTTGGTAGCATCCATGTACGCATGGAATGGACCACACTGGAGTCTGAAAGAAGAGTCATATTGTCAGGCTAGTGATGACAAGATATTGCTGCCCAGCAAGGTGTTTTTTGATGGACTGTCTGTGACGTCAAGGAGAAGCAAGAAAAGTGTGCCTGTGCAATTGCACACACCGGACAAGAGTGAGCTAAGGATCATGGCCCTCAGAGAAAAGTATGATCGTACAGTTGCGCAGGCAAGTACAAGTACAAGCCCACAACATAACGTGGGTGTAAGGGCGACCTCCGGAGGTTGCGGCTAAGTCACACAACTGGCAGAGGGAAATCCGAAGTGTATTAGAGACAGTACATATTACAGGGAAGTAACTAATCACCTGGCAGAGGGAAATCCAAAGAGAACAAGTCTAAGGATTCCTCTGCCACGGCGCGGCGCATCAGTGCGGGGGCGGGGGCGTGAGAACGACTGTACAACATCTCGGAGAAGTCCGACGACTGCAAGGGAGTGTCCCGGAGACCTCCGGGATGGCCTGAAAAGGAAATGGCCGGAAAAGGAAGTCCGGAGGGTCCCGGAGATCTCTGGGGTGGCCGGAAAAGGAAATCCCCTGACAGTGGGTGTGAAAGGCAAAGATAAAACCGCTGGTTTTACAGAAGAAGATATCCCAAACTTGCGGCTGCAGTGGCAACAGGAATTTGCGGATATCTTGAATGGTACCAAGGAGGAGCTACCTCCTTGGAGGGAAGTCAACCATGAAATAAACCTTATAGAGTGTACAAATATCATTTGCCATGATGCCCAATGGCACTCCAGCAGCAGCTGAGAGACAAGACCAATTGGTACGTGGGAGCTCAGTAGTGGGAGGCCAGACCGGCCTCCCAAGCTGCACCGCTGTTGTGCATTCCAAAGAAGGATGGGACGCTGAGGACTGCATTGGATGCTTGCCAATGCAATGACAATACAGTGAAGGATGTGACACCACTTCTGGATCAGGAAGTGATTTGGGAAGACATGGCAAGAGCAAAGTTCAGGTCGAAAATTGGCCTGACAGACGTGTATGAACAAGTGAGAATTTGCTTATCCAATATTCCAAAGATAGTGTTCTTGTCAATAATGGGAACATACGTTAGCAATATAATGCAGATAGGAGACTGTAACGCTCCTGCTATGTTTCAGAGGTTGATGACCTCTATATTCAGAGATGTCATTGGAAGATTTGTATATATTTGGACAACATATTCATTTATTCCAATTCAATTGAGGAACATGAAGAATACCTCTGTGTCATATTTGAGCAATTGAGGTCCAATTTACTGTACCTCAAATGGAAGAAATGCGAACTATATGCCAAGACAGTGGACTGCCTTGGATACAAGATCGACAGTCAGGGTATTTATCCTGACCAAGACAAAATCAATTGCATACGCAAATGGCGTGTGCCCCGGAATTACAATGATGTCCAACAATTCATTGGACTGGTAAACTATATTGGCAATTGCTTGCTCGCGTATACTGGACCATTGATGTCCATTACACAAAATGGGGCTCCATTCATATGGAGACCTATCCACCAGCAATGTTTCGAAATAATCAAGAGGATCTGCTCGAAGACACCTGTCATCCGACCCATAGATCCCAGGCTTGATGAGCCAATCTGGCTCATCTGTGATGCCTCAAAGACAGGAGTTAGTGCAATGTATGGCCAGGGAAGTTCCTGGCAGAATTGTTGCCCAGCAGGATTCATGTCAAAGAAGTTCACTTTGGCACAACAGAATTATGCGGTCCATGAGCTGGAAATGCTAGCCATACTTGAGGCGCTCCTCAAGTGGGAAGACAAGCTGATGGGATATAAAATCCACATCATTATGGACCACAAGGCACTTGAGTTTTTTATGACTCAAGCAACTATGTCCCCCCGGCAACGCCGGTGGATTGACTATATGTCACAATACCACTTTGACATGACCTATGTCAAAGGCGAGTTGAATAAGGTGGCCGACTGTCTCTCGAGGTATTTTGAGAGCGATAGAGTAGGCAAACACCATGAGAGCCATGACTATGTCAATGCAGATGTCTGCATTGACCCCCAAGGCGATGACCTTCTGTATCATTGCTACAGAGAAGTAAAAGAACATGTAGTGGAGCTTTGGGCCATGCAAGCGTCTGAGATCCAACGGAGTTGACGTCTACAAGAACGCCACAAAGCTCGGGACATAGAAGCTGAGCATCTAGAACAGGCTCAGCCTAAACCGCCGGTGGAAGCACATCAAAGCACGGCAGGCCATGGCCCTAGAGTAGACAGCCAAGGCATTACACTGGCGGTAGTTGCAGAAGAGCAGGCGACTCCTCTTGTTCTCCAATCTGATGAGTTCCTACATGAAGTACGTCGGAAATACAACTAAGATACCTTTTATGCCAAGATACAGCATAATGCAACGGCTCATCCACAATTCAGTGTGGATGATAAGGGTCTGATCTGGATAACCAATGTTTGAGAGCAATGTGTGGCAGGCATGTATACCACGCGACCGGCCCCTAATTACCCAGATTATCACACAAGCCCACAAAACTGTTGGTCATTTTGGTACCAACAAGACACTCAAATACCTAAGGCAGTGGTACTGGTGGCCTCAGATGCATGGATGTGTCCAAATTTTGTCAGACCTGTGAGGCCTGCCAGCGCTCAAAAACGAGTAACAAGAAGCCAGCAGGGAAGTTACACTCCCTGCCGGTTCCTACCAAGCCATAGGACTCCATCAGAATGGACTTTGTGGGCCCATTTCCCAAATTCAAAGGGTATAATTACCTTTGGGTGATAATCTGTTGCATGACAAGCATGGTGCACCTAATACTGGTGCACAAAACAACGACAGCGTCAGAACTGTTGTGGATATATTTGAAGGAGATTGTAAGGTGAGAAGGCCAGCTACTCACTCTCGCGTCACTCGGACTTGAAGATTCAAGCAATGATAGCAACTACGGAGCAAGGCCGGTGGATACCCCGTCGGAAGGAGAGACCCCCGCTAACTGCCAAGTGTGGTTAGCTAAGAACAAGAAGCTTGCTGGTTGGGCCAATCACAAGGCTGCTAGGCAGGCCAAAGCGGACAAGGACCAGGTGGAGCAGGCCACCGGGAGAATTCCTGATGGTCTTGGCATGTTCCTTGATGGCATGGCCGTCGAACGGTCTAATTGGTTCTATGGTGGTGCATTGGACCACCACTTCTACTATTCTCAGCTGTCCAACACTGTCTTTGTTGGAGATGAAGCTGTGATTGCTGTTTATCATGAGGTGGAAAAAGGAGAGAGGTACTACTTGTCAGGGGACTCCTCATTTCTCCCTTCTTCCACTCCTTATTCTTTCATTCTTCCTCTATTTATTTCCCTATTTCTGCTGTCACTCTTTTACTTTACTGCTTCTATTCCTTCAACACTATCTATTGGTACTATTCTCAGCCCTTGAGGTGCTCTGGTTCTTTAGTTATCATTCAAACAAGTGTAGCCACCGCTTCTAGAGGCTTAGTAAGCGTCCAGAGGCTTGGTCATCTCGAGGCTAGCCTCCAAATTACTAAGCAAGTCACATGAGACATGTGCATGACCTCTGGCAATGGCAATTTCCGAGTTTTTGATTATTTTCGGAGATTTTCCTTTTTTAGATTATAAATTTTATTGTGGCTTTTGTCATACTATACAGTTACTTCCCACGCTTCTGGAGCCTTGGAAGCGTCACTCCTGGCATAGGGAATCCCTAGACTTGTTCTCTTTGGATTTCCCTCTGCCAGGTGAGTAGTTATTGTTGTATTACCTATATATACTTTGGATTTCCCTCTGCCAGCTGTGTGACTGAGCCATAGCCTCCAGAGGTCGCCCTTACACTACTGCACCAACACAGAAATTGGTAAGGTAGTACCTTGGGAATTCCCAATGAATCCCCAGGAGTTGTGAAAGCTCAAGGAGCTTTTGCAGAATAAATTCAAGTCTGTGTCGACACAGAAGGAGGCTTACTATCTGCTGCGCAAATTTCAATGCATCAGTTACAACTTTGATGCCTCTCTTTGAGACCGCACAATGACTCTGGTGTGTACACCAGAGTATGATCACATCATACCCCCCCTCGACCTGCTATCCCACCACATGAATCTGGCGGTCATGCCGACCCCAGAAGGATACTGTCAGGGGACCGGTCTCCGGACCATGTCCAACTCTACTCTGAGCTTAGTCCAACAATACGCCTATTCCTAGCAGATCCAACTGGCCGCTTGGCCCACCCTTTCCCCTTCCGTCTCTTAGTAGTCAGCCTTGATGAGTCATATGCATGGACCTTACTCAGCATCGGTCATACTCCTTTACATACCAGGGCCCGATTAATAAACAGTATTAGTAATGGCACAGCCACCAATGTAGTATATATAGGCAGCCTGTGGATAGAATATCCCCAGGCTGAACAATAGCAGTGTTCTTCTGGCCTACACACTGAACCTACTGTAAGCTCTCTAGCAACATCCGACCGCTTGGTTAGCCTTGCCGGTCCCTTGCTTGACTCTTGCCTGCCTCTACGCCCGCTTGACTCCCGCTTGTCACCAGTGCTCGCTGGCTCTGTGGAAGGAGTTCCGCAGACGTTGAGCGTGGAGCGTTACTATGCTTATCAGCGGTTTGAGCGGCGGCAATCGCATGTCCGCTCTCCAGAGCGGCTAGTCTGCATTCAAGGGCGGCAAGTGTCAGCTGCATCTGCTGCATTATAGAAAACCAGTCAGAGGTCCAGGGAGGCGTCATGGCAGGGCCCGCTCCGGAAACAGGAGGTGTACCAGAGGCCAGGTTGGAAGGGCAAGCAGAGGGTGCCACTGTAGGAGTACAAGTTGTGGGGGTAGAGGGAGACCGAGAGTCAGAAGACATAGTAGGGAATAGGGCTGAATACTGTGGGCTAGAAGGGCGGACAGTGTAGGAGGCTGAACAACCTGTAAAGGGAACGCTTAATGTCTGCGGAACTCCTTCCACAGAGCCAGCGAGCACTGGTGACAAGCGGGAGTCGAGCGGGTGTAGAGGCAGGCAAGAGTCAAGCAAGGGACCGGCAAGGCTAACCAAGCGGTCGGACGTCGCTAGAGAGCTTACAGTAGGTTCAGTGTGTAGGCCAGAAGAACACTGCTATTGTTCAGCCTGGGGATATTCTATCCACAGGCTGCCTATATATACTACATTGGTGGCTGTGCTATTACTAATACTGTTTACTAATCAGGCCCCGGTATGTAAGGAGTATGACCGATGCTGAGTAAGGTTTATGCATATGACTCATCAAGGCTGACTACTAAGAGACGGAAGGGGAAAGGGTGGGCCAAGTGGCTGGTCGGATCTGCTAGGAATAGGCGTATCGTTGGACTAAGCTGGGAGTAGAGTTGGACACGGTCTGGGGACCTGTCCCCTGACATGGTTGCCATCGCTCTGCTCCTCCTGGCTGCCCTAAGCCCTCTGAGTCCTCCAAAACTCCTACTGCAACCCCTTCTCGTAATCTCCGACAGGTTCTGCGCTCTACTTCTAATACTCCCCTTGCTTGGGATCTCCCTCCTACCGATGGTAAAGTCCCTTGTGCTCTGGAGCTTCCCGACTCTCTGGTTGCGCATGTTGTTGGACATCAGGGGTGGGGCCTTAAACAAGCCCATGACCTGTTTGGCTCTTGGTTGGCCACCTTCATGGTTGGTCCAGCTAGTGGTGAAGGCCAATGTTTTGTCACTATCTGGGGCACTGACCAGCAGATTGGTGAAGCCCTTATTGTCTTTGAAAAGCACATTGCTAAGAAGCATGTGCGTGCACCGCGGAAGCAGTGATCTGGCAACACTGTGCTGGCAGTTGCTGTGCCAGCCCCTTCTAGGAAACCCGATTCGTCCACCCCGAAACCCTCTACTCAGTCTGCACTGCCTCCTCCTCCTATGGCCTCTATGCATGACTCTACTATGGACTTCCAAGAACCCGCTGATTGGGATGATCCATCTCTTATGCAAGTCTCAGTAGCACCTTCACTGCCCACCAGCTCGCCTATGGCCCTTTCTACTCCAACTCCAGCTCTGTTGTCCCTCATAGTCATCAACTACGCCTTTGGGCATTATGCTCAGGGCACTTCTGAGGCACCTCCGCATGGCACTAACACTGCTCGATGCTCTCACCTGGGAAGGTAAACACTGTTCATCGAGGCAACAAACCTAGAGGAGGGGCTGATGTCAGGGGACCAGTCTCCGGACCATGTCCAACCCTATTCCGAGCTTAGTCCGACAATATGCCTATTCCTAGCAGATTCAACTGGTCGCTTGGCCCACCCTTTCCCCTTTCATCTTGTAGTAGTCAGCCTTGATGAGTTATGCCCGGACCTTACTCAGCATCGATTATTGTTAGTCATACTCCTTTACATACCAGGGCCTGATTAGTAAACAGTATTAGTAATAGCACAGCCACCAATGTAGTATATATAGGCAGCCTGTGAGGTAGAATATCCCCAGGCTGAACAATAGCAGTGTTCTTCTGGCCTATCCACTGAACCAACCGTAAGCTTATCTAGCGCCGTCCGACCCTCTGTTAGCCTTGCTTGCCTCTTGCCCGACTCTTGTCCACCTCTGCGCTTGCTCAACTCTCACTTGCCCCTTGCATTGCCGACTCTGTGGAAGGAGTTCTGCAGACGTCAAGCATTGCCCTTACAGTCATAGCCTCACAAAACTTGCAAAAGTAAAGTTTAGTTGTCTACACTAATTGGAGTCCCTCTGATTAGTTCAACAAACCCTACATTTTGCATCAATATTTAAACACTTCCATATTTATGACCCAAAAGAATTATAAACCTAATTAGCGTGTTCAACAAATAAGAATGAGGGGATAAGAGCATATGAAAGATGAGAATTACTGTACAAATGTCGAGGGAATTGGTGATGAATGACCTCAAATGATATCAGTAATACTTTGGAGACTTACCTCACAGTTAGTTCATAAAAGTGTCATCGTTCTGAGACCTGTAGATAATGTTTCATACAGAATGTGTTAGATAGGCCCCTATTCACTGAAGTTCAAACATCTTTTGTGTGTTTGAACTTCAGGTGTGTCTACTTACTTCATGTTATTTGTGATACTCAATTAAACATCTTTTGTGTGTTTGAACTTCAGACTTAGTTGATTTATTTGTTATCTACCACTGTGCAAACACAGCATGCTTTGTCAACAAAGTCATCTTTTTCTACAATGATTCCTGATATTTTCTTGGGATGGACACAGAGCTGGCAGGGACGTCATGAAGAAGAATGCTATGTGTTGATGATACTTGCCAGTCCAAGACGCCACCAGCGGTTGCAGATGCAAGTTTCTTTGACCAGGCCCTGTCTTGAGCCATGTGCAATGTGATGAGCATTCAAGTGATTGCATATACACCAGTCAGTACTAAGTCAAGAAACACAGAGACTTTATGATACACACAAGAACGTATGTGTAAGGCAACAGGAAAGTCGTACTGGCTGCGCTGCCATGAGACATGAGAATAACCCCCATATTGTGAAAAGGGCACCAAACTCAACAATAATAGTCATGAAACTGGTGTAGAATGATGCATGAAGCATGCCCATTATATTTTTGTTACAATCCACATGCCACTGCAAGTGTTCTTGGTCACTCTTTTACCATATCACATTGCCACACTCCTTTGTCATGACAATGAACAATGAGATATATATTTACCTGAATACAATAGACACCCTCAGTTGTTTCTTTACAGCCTGAGGGTGAGTAGAATAAAGTTGTTATACACGGAACATTATACTCACATGTACCTATAGACCAGATACTTACAAGTGTCTGTATATTCTAGGTACATAGTAGCAGTTGTTTCTATACAGACTGAGGACCAGATACTTATGAGTGTCTGTATATTCTAGGTCTATACAGTTTGGATTCTAACAGGTTATGGGCTTGTGCTGACTATACCTTGAATCCAACTTGTACAAAGACATATTATTGACTGGGTCCAAAATTCATGGACTGTGATCATGCAAAGAACTTGCATGAAAAGGACTTTATTATATATCTCTTGTTGTGTCACCACCAACTACTGCCAGAATGACTGACCCTGGAGGACCCAAACGTGCTGTCCCACAAACACCCTCTATGCCTGAAAATTCTCTGTCTCCGGACCAGATCATGGAAATGAGGAAGGTGTCAAGGGAATTGACACTTGACTTGGCTATAATGTATGTTCTGTTTATGCCACTTTATTCCTTCCTCAACATTCCAAAAGTCTTGGCTACGTGCCACGGAGACATATCTATTTAGTTTCACTCCACTTATCTACAACATGTCTCATTATTAGTTTAGTATAAAGTTACGTATCCTTATTGGAGTCGGGACATCTTTTGATTTCCTTGACTCCAGGTATGAATTAATATACATCCAATAAATACATCTTTTGATTTTCTTTACTCCAGCCTTAGCCACTGCGAATAAATCTATATGTTGCATCAGAAGGTCAATAATTCATTGAACCCGGTCGTCTTGCCAGTCGGGAAGGTAACAGTGGTTTGGACAGGACATATCCTGGACAAGGATGATGGAAGATGGGTGGATTGGTCTTATATTATGGATCTAGAACTCACTATGGCCCAGCTCTGGGAATATGCTTTCAATCTGCTGGACTGCCCCCATCCAGAATTCCAACCCCAGGTGTCAGGTTCCGCTGACCCAGGGGCTCAGCAAGTCTGGGCGAGGCCTTACAAAGTGGACTCAAGGGGTTATGGACACAACAGAGGCCTACCGGGGTAGATGAGTTACGCCGGGGCATGGGTTAGCGTGCCGGGGATGAGGTTTTGCTGGGTAAAGTGTGCCAGGGCAAGGGGTGTGGGGCGTGAGCAGGGAGCGAGTAAGTGGACAAGGGGGCTCCGGAATAATCAGTGGGACTGCGGATGTGCCAGCAGCTGTGTCACGGGAATGGTGCAAAGAGTGATTGTGCAGACAAGGTTTTAAGGTTGAATGGTTGCAGAGCCAAACTCTGGCAGAGCTAGGCCAATTAGGCTGAAGGCCGGGGAAACCGGAAGACTGATGAGAAGAAATGGAAGAGAACTGAGTGGATGGAGTTGGGAAAAGACAAATAGATTGAGAAGAGATAGTAAAGACAAGTGGAGACGAGTACGAGACAATGGAGATAGAGACAAGTACGAGACAAATATACAAGACCGGAGCAATATGAGAAAAACCAGGAAGTGTGGGCAATATCAAGACTACTGTACCAGATATTGCGGTAGGGTTTATATACTGACTACATATTAGGAAGGTCCGGGGTTTTGGTTACGGGTCCATGAATAACCTTCCCAGGCTCCAGTGGCGTCCCAGAGGACATAGGAGGACAAAGAGGACTCTGCAGGTGTCGGGTAGAGGCACGGCAGTGGTGCCATTGCTTTGGGAGTCGCAGCGGCGCCGCGTGGTGGGGTACTTGGTGCGACAAGGGGACATGGCAATGCACAATGCGTGGAATGATGGCATGATGTAGGGAATGGTGCGTGATGCCAGGGATGATGCGTGATGCGGGAGGTGATGCAATTGTGATGCGTAATGTTGCCTATCGTACCGGTGATGTCTAGAGAACCATTGGAGGTTGTTGTTGATATCCCAGGAAGCGCCAAGGCTATTGGTGGTGTCCGAGGAAATCGCTAGTGATTGCCGAGGAGTGATGTGATGGCCGTGCTAGGGTTGGTTGGGTTTGTCCCGAGGTTGGGTGGTCGTGTGAGTGGTTGCCAGAGTTGTGTTGGTGGCCTGGGCCCAGTGTTCAGGCCCAGGGCTATTGGGTGGGTCATGACAGGCAAAGCAATGGGGAGAGAACCCATGGAAAACTGTCGAAGCATGCTGTATTTTGCGCAGTGGTAGATAACGAATAAATCAATTAGTCTGAAGTTCAAACACATGGAAGATGTTTATTAAGTATCATAAATAACATAAAGTGAGTAGACACACCTGAAGTTCAAACACATGGAAGATGTTTGAACTTCAGTAAATAGGGGCCTATTTATCACATTCTGTATGAGACATTACCTACTGGTCTCAGAGCAATGTCACTTCTATGAACTAACTGTGAGGTAAGTTTGTTAACTTGGTTATTTCCTTCATATAGCATGCAATTGGTTTGTCTTTGCTTTTTTTTATTATTATCAATATATTCATGCTTGGTACACTAAAAACATGTTGCATGGTACTACTGTGATGCTACAAGAGCTGCCAGAATCCACACCCCCCCGCACATGTGGAGAATGAGTGGGCTTACTTATTCAAGCCGTTTTTAGTGACGCTCCCCTGTTACAACCATTATGGGAAAGTTTTGTGTTGAGTGCTATGATGCCACGGGCCAGGAGCAGGTGGCAGGAGGGTCAAGCTATGCAACGGTGTGCTCAACCTGTGGAGGTAAGGGAGGAAGGGTTGGTGGGGTGATACATTTGAGCCAATATTAGTATGGGGTTATAAGGCTATGAGGTTGTAAGGTTGAGGAGAGGTTTGGGTAAGGGGGTCCATAAGGACCGTTGGACCGTTGTTACATTGGGTTACACTTGGCTAGTTGCTTGGTGGCATTAATGAACTGGAAAAATGGGTCTAGTGCAGCTGGCTTGGTGAGCAGGTTGTCAGGAGACAGGTCTTTGGACCGTCCACCCTAGCCTTGCTTAGTTTGTGTTGACGTTGGCACCCACATCTAGCCACTATCCGGACTGCTCTGGCCCTATCCTGCTCCATCCCTGTCTTGGCATTGACACCTGGCAGGTCAGTTAGTCTTCAGACCCACTCTACTTGCCAGCAGGCCTTTATGCCATTGGCTGGCTTACTCATGCTGACTGTTGCTTACTCATTAGTGCTTAGTACATACTGGCCCTATTAGTCAATACACCATAGTCAAAGCGTATCCAATGTAGTATATAAGTAGGACTGGTGGATGGAACATCCCCAGTCCTAGCAATAGCATTGCTTCTGGGTCTACACATCAGCATTACTGTGAGCTCCTCAGTGACAACCTTGCCTTCTGCTCCTGCCCTCCTGCTCCACTCCTTGTTGGTGGCCTGCCTTCTTGCCTGCCAGTTGCTTGTCACTGTGCTTGCTCAACACTTGCCCCACTTGGTGGTTGGCTTGAGTAGTTGATGCATCTGCCTGGCTTTTCACAATAGAGCATCCCCTTACACAGGTAGAAAAGGGACTCAGTTTTGTGGTGGAGTTTCTGGCGGAGGAAGTGGTGTTTCTCAAATTGGTACTGTCTGCATTCAATGACGAGGTAGCGGACTGTGTCAACCATAAGGTTCCTGCAGTGGGGGCAGACCAGGGTTTTGGATTTCCGGATACTTGGAGATGTTTTCCATCTATTCTGCCAATCAAGGTGCAGGGTCTCCAGGGCTGCTTAGCGGGCGGTGGTGACGCTGGTTGGGAGTGGGTTTTGTTGGAGGAAGGTGGGATGGCCTTGGAGTTGCTAGTGTGACCCAAGGCCATGCGTTTTGCAAGGGCATCTGCCCGCTCATTGGATTAGAAGTTGAGGTGTCCCAGAGTACAGTGTAGTTGTAGGTTGATGATGTTGCGAGTGCGATTGGTCCATGGTAGGCTGTTGCGGATGGCTTGCCGGCATTTGGTGGCCTAGGAGGTGCAGTCGTGTTTGGCATGGAGGTGTTCCGCTGCAGAGTGGACATGGTTAAAGAGGTAGTATGTGGGATGTGGCTGTTGGTTACCTAGAGCTTTGATCAAAGCTTGGCTGTCACTACTGATTATGGCCCATGCAGGAAGGTTCCAAGCCAAAAGAGTCAGCAGATAGAGTGCAAGCAAAACACCTACAATCTTGGCTTTGTAAACAGTGTGATGCGCTTTGCTGCCTAGGTGATAGCACAGGTGCTGGGTTCTGACACCTCATATGTACAATACGGCGGATGCACCTATGCCATCCTCATAGCCTGAGCCGTTGCAGTAGACTGCTGCCAGGGCTGAAGTAAAAGTGTCAGCTGCCAGGGCTAGGGCAGCATCCTTATCACTTGCTACGCTAGTCAAGAAAGAGGGTAAGTAGTTGGAACGTCGCTGGATCAGGAGAATGGTCTCAATGGTCCTTGGGGTGACTGAGGTTACAAAGAATAGGAAGTGGAGAGGGGAGTGGTGCCGGGCAACAAAGCGCCTGGCAGCTCTACGCGCTACTGAGTAGAGGGAGTGGGAGTTGGAGAGGGATGAAATATGCACTGCCGCCCTGTGTAGCACCTTGCAGAATAGGAGGTTGATTGGAAGCAGAGCTGTGTAAGCGTCGAGTACATTGCTAGCTGTGGTACTGAGGGTGTCTGCAATGGTTCTGGCCACTTGCCGTTGTGAAGGGACAAGCTTGTTGGTGACCATGACTGAGCCGAGTTTCTTCTTGCCAGAGAATGCTTTGTAGATGCCAGTGTACTAGAGGTCCACCGTATAGGTGATGGCCAGGACTGCAACTGTGTTGTACAGTTGGTGAGCATGGTGGAGGGGGGCATTCCACCAGAGATACAAAAGAGACACATTACTTGGAGGAACCACTAGGTGGCTCACACTGCAACCTTCTGGTAGTGAGCTGACCAGTGCAACTTGGAGTCAATATACAAGGGAACCATTGATAAGACTCTGGCCAAGCTCAGCGCACCAGCGCTATTTTTAGTGACTTATATTTTGCAGTTAGCAGAGATTGAACTCAGGCTACAGGACGCAACGCACAGGATCACGGGACTTAGCAACCATATGACTTGGCAATCACCTGACACTCACCTGACTCCAGCCTGGCCCCCTTCAGGTCCCCAATCAGTGATAACCAATGCCAGGGCCTTTAGCAACGCCTATCAAAACCCAGTGCTTTTCAAAAATCCAATGTCAGATCACTTTAGCAACGCTTAGTGACTTATGTGAGACAGGCCCATGTGATGGTTTCAAATATTAGCAACACTTACAGTTGATCTGACGCTTAGCGACTTACGTGAAACAGGTTTACGTGAGGATTTCAGGCCTTAGCAACGGTCCCCGTGCATTTGGCCTCTTTTACCACTGGAATGATGAGTTAACACTTGCTGACTTGACAGACGACATTGCTTTGCAACTTTTATGTGTCATCATACTGGTCTCCTTTTTGATTGATTAATTAGCAACTTTTAGTTTAATTACCATGGTGACTTACCACCTATAAATACTGTACATATTTTGTCTTACTCATCATTGAATTGTCCGCCCCACAGTTCAGATCTCATTTCAGCGCATTCTAAGTCCTCAGAGTTGCTAAGTGATACAGTCTTGCCAACTTCACCTCGCCAACTTTGTCTACTAACTTACGTCTTACGGTGCCATACGGGCACATTGTCGCCAACATTTACGTCGCTAGAGTCCTTACTGACCTCTAGCATCCTAGCACCTTGCAGGCTTTTGGCTTAGATCACTAAGCAACCAGTTTATTTCTCTAAATTCAAATCCCACTAAAAAGACTAGGCTTCTGAGACCCTGCCTGGGACTCTTTCAAACACTAGCGACCACCCAATGCTACTTACTCATTTGTGAGGCGCTAAGTTTACCATCTACCAGGACAGTGCTTAGTGACCGTCTTGACAAGTTGGTCAGTAGAGGAGCCATCTGGGTTGGTGCGTGTTAGTAGGAGATCACCAGGGGTTGTATTGTGTGAGGAGCATGGGAAGTTCATGAGCGCTGGTTTGGACAGTTCAAATGGTGAATTGTGCAAAATGGACCATTCAAATCCATCAGTTCTATGCATCATATCAGCAAGGATCACATGGCACTCAGCTAGGGTTTTGACAGTGGCAAAGAACATGGAGTCATTCACAAAGCCGGACACAAGCTCCCGTTTGGAGTGTTTGTGCGCAGTGTGAATCAGCCTTGTGTGGTGCCATTGAGAATGTTGAATGTGTCCAAGATGTGGTCATTGAATTTGAGTCTGTAGTATAGCACTTGGGGACCTGGCATTTATGCATGTTGTGTATCAGGTGGTCACGTCCCATGTTTGGAAATGCACCTTGAATGTTGAGGAAGAGTGCCACGGTGATGTGAACAGTATGCCAGGCATCCTTGATTTTTGAAACAACGGTATGCATTGCATCAGTTGTGTTTCGACTGGGGTGTCCTCCAAACTAATTTGCTGGGAACATGGACTGCTTCTTGGCTAGGAAAGAGAGGTCAGCTGCAATAACGGTGGAGAGGAGCTTCTCAATGGTGTTAAGAAGGCCGATCGAGCGATATGCCCTGGGCTTGCTATAGTCTGGTTTTCCAGGCTTGCGCAGGATGAGGGTGGTGGATATGAGCCAGGATTTGTGATAGACATTGAGCTCAAGCACTGCTCAGAAGATAAAGAATAAGTGCTCAATCAGGGTGTCAGCGCATCTTTTCAACACTATGTTAGGGATCCCATCAGGACCAGGAGCCTTGTGAGGCTTGAGTTGAGCAATGGCTGTTAGTATGCGGGTGCGGCTGAGGAATCAAAGGCTGGGCAGGGGTTCTGGGTAGACAGAGAGGGGGATGGAAGAGGAGGGGGGAGGAGGGGGAATTAAAGACTTAGCTAGGACCTCGGCCTTCTGAGCATTGGTGGTGGCCCACACATCTTTGCCGATGATGTTTTGCTTGAGGTTTGGGATCCTATTGCAGGAAGCATCAGTGGGTTCACACATGACATACTTGTTTGCCATGTATATCCCTCTGGCATCAATGCTTTCTAACCAATTGACCCAGTGCTTGTCCTTGGCTTTGCGTATGCTGTCCACCATCAGCTGGAATAGGTGCTTAGCCTCTGCCTTGGCTGAGTGGTTAGCAATATCATGGTATTTATAGGCTACGTTGTTAGTGGGCCCTTTTGAGAGCTGTCAGCTCTTTGGTCCATGCTTGGTGAACAGGCAGGGCTTGCGGAGGGGGACTAAGTTGTCCTGCTCAATCACTTTCTAAATGTGCACCGTCAGCACACAGACTTTGGAGTGGAATTGCCCTGGCAACGTTATGAGACATGCCGGGGAGTTAGCATCAAGGTTTGCCTTCAGTGAGTCATTGAACAGCTTCCAGTCTATGTTGCAGAAGTTTCTCAAGAGGGCTGCAGGTGTGCAGGGGAGGAGGAGCTCCACTACCGTCACAACTGGTAGGTTTAAGGAGAATGCTTGACGTCTGCGGAACTCCTTCCACAGAGTCGGCAATGCAAGGGGCAAGCAAGAGTTGAGCAAGCGCAGAGGCAGGCAGGAGTCGGGCAAGAAGCAAGCAAGGCTAACAGAGGGTTGTAGATAAGCTTACAGTTGGTTTCAGTGGATAGGCTAGAAGAACACTGGTATTGTTCAGCCTGAGGATATTCTATCCCACAGGCTGCCTATGTATACTACATTGGTGGCTGTGCTATTATTAATACTGTTTACTAATCAGGCCCCGGTATGTAAAGGAGTATGACTAACAATAATTGATGCTGAGTAAGGTCCGGGCATATGACTCATCAAGGCTGACTACTACAAGATGGAAGGAGAAAGGGTAGGCCGAGTGGTCAGTCGGATCTGCTAGGAATAGGCATATTGTTTGACTAAGCTTGGAATAGGGTTGGAGATGGTCCAGAGACCGGTCCCCTGACAGTAGGTGGTTAGTGGTGGGGGGGCAAATGGATGGTACAACATTGCATGAGGTGATTGGGCTGTAAACTCCATGTGTCTGCACCTCTGATTCTGGGGCTCCCATGGCTTTGCAGCACAAACTCCCAAATCAACTGGCAGAACCTCACTCTCCACCTTGATTGTGGTAGCACTCCTGAGAAGGCCCCAGTGTTGTTTGACATCCCCGTAACCCCCCATCTCCTGAAGGCCCCAACCACCCCTGGAGCAGAAGCCTCAATACCAGAGCAACTCACTTTGCACTCTTTTTGGTCATTCATCATCAACGTACGACTCAGAGACACCCCTGAGCCCTCTCCACCCTTATTAACAGCGGAGCCACTGAAACATTCATCAGTGATTGCCTTGCAATCCCCCATCAAAAGCTTGATCACCCCTTCAACGGTCATCCCATGCCCTTGGTCCCATCACCAAAACCCATTCCAATACCTTCACCCTCAATAACAACCTGAAATTTCCCACCAACTTCCTTGTCACACAACTCCATGAGTCGACCCCTATTGTCCTAGGACTACCCTGGCTTTGCGATGCCAACCCCAACATTGACTGGAACTCTCTCACAATGACATCCCCTCACCTTGGAACCAACCTTGCTGCCGCCATATCCCTCAAGTTGGAGCCCTACAACAATGACGCCCCTACCCTGGATGACTCCCGGAGCACCAACACCTCCTGTGCAACTCCTAGAAGTGCTCCCTTTTTCCCCCCCAACATCCTCCGCAACAAATACAAGGGACCAAATTACTCTGCCCAGAACCAGTGAAAGCCCACCCTGCCCCCTTCGGAGAACGTGAATTTGACCTCCATTGACCCCGGCGCCCTCTTGGTAAGGGTTTTATCCATCCCTCCATCTCTGCTGCCAGAGCCCCAGTCCTATTTGTCAAGAAGAAGGATGGCTCCCTGTGCCTCTGCATTGACTACCAGGAGCTCAACAAGGTTACAAAGAAAAATCAGTACCTCCTGCTCCTCATTGGAGACCTCGTTGACCGACTCCAGAGCACCAAGATCTACACCAAAATTGACTTATAGTTCCGGCTCAACAACGTTTGTATAGCCCTAGGACATGAGTGGAAAATGGCGTTCTGGACTCGGTATGGTCTCTTTGAGTACTTGGTTATGCCTTTTGGAATGACTAACTCCTCTGCCACATTCCAATACTTCACAAACAACATCTTCCACGACATGAACAACATGTTTGTCATTGTATACCTGGACAACATTCTTGTTTATTCAAACTTGCTGGAAGAACACCAAGACCATGTCCGCTGCATTCTCACTTGCCTCCAAAAACACCACCTCCATGCCAAACCCAAAAAATGCTCCTTCCACACCACCAAAGTCGAGTACCTTGGCGTCATAGTAACCTTGGACAGAGCTCATATGGACCCAGGCAAGGTCAATGCCATCCTCAACTGGTCCACCCCCCAGAACGTCAAGGAAGTACAGTTTTTCCTGAGTTTTGCTAACTTCTACCGAAGGTTCATAGACAACTACTCTGAGATCACAAAACCCCTGAATTGACTCACCTGAAAGGACACCCCCTGGGCCTGGGACAGTAAGTGCCAGAGTGTCTTCCAACTCTTCAAGGAAGCCTTCACAACTGCCCTGGTGCTCTGACACATCAACCCAGAACTCCTCATCAAACTCAAATGCAATGCCTCCGACTACGCCATTGCAAGAATTATCTTGCAGATGGACCCCAACACCCAGGATCTTTGACCTGTTGCGTTCTACACACGCTCCATAATTGATGCCAAATTAAACTACGACATCTACAACAAGGAACTACTGGCGATTGTAGAAGCTTTCAAACAGTGGTGAGCCTACCATGAGAAGCACTGCATCCAAGTCTATTTAGACCACAACAATCTGCAGTATTTCACCACAACAAAGCAGCTCAGCCAACAACAAGCCCGGTGGTCAGAGATACTCTCCAAATACGACTTCACCATTCACTAACCACCCCAGAAGACTTGGAGCCAAACCTGATGCCCTCACTCAAAGGCCTGACATCTACCTCAAGAAGGTCTTTGAGGTGGATTGAAACTCACTCAACCACCACGTGGTAATTCCTCCCAAACATCCAAATGCGGTGCTAATCATGAATGAGGAAGAAATTCTGAGTCAGATCCAAAAAGCCCCCTGCAACAAGTTTTTCATCCAACACAACCCCTGGAACTCTAACCCCAGGCACCCATTGCACAACAATGCCTACACCCTATCCCCAAACAACTCCTCCTCCAGAATGGCCTCATATACATTCCTGATCATGCAAAGTTGCAACTCAACATCTTCTAACAGCATTATGATCACAAGCTTTGAGGACACTGTCAGGGGACTCCTCATCTCTCTCCTTTTCTTGTTCTTTATTTCCTTTTCTTATCCTTCTTTTCCTTTCTTGTCTATCTTTTTACCTTTAGTATAGTTCTCCCTTACCTTCCTTTACTGATTCTGTCCACTCTAGCTTACCTAATAAGCTGCATGTGACCCGGTAACTACTGGGTCACATGCCAAAGCTGCATGTGATCTGGTAACTACCGAGTCACATGCCATGTCCGAGTTTTTCACTATTTAGGTTAAGGTTAGCCACCTTGTTGATCTGTATAGTTGTTTCCCATGCTTCTGAAGCCTCAGAAGCGTCAGTCCTGGCATAGAGAATCCTTAGACTTGTTCTCTTTGGATTTCCCTCTGCCAGATGAGTAGTTATTGTTGTATTACCTAAATATACTTTGGATTTCCCTCTGCCAGCTGTGTGACTGAGCCATAGCCTCCAGAGGTTGCCCTTACAGCAGAACAAGTCTCTACATTTTGGTCTGGGAGCCCTCTTTAGCCTGCTTGAGCCCTCTCCTGTCTCTTTAGGTCACTCCCCCACTGGATTACCCCCTGCCTCTCTGTTGCTTCTATGACCCAACCAGCCCCTTCAGGACCTCTCTTGGATGCTTCTGCCCCTCAGGATGATGCCTGGGGTTGCTTGCTTGCTCTAGAGACTCAGGTGCAGACCACTCAAGCTTTCCTCACCCTCCACACCACCGAAATTGCTGGATTACGTCAGGCCACAGACACTATCTCTCAGTCCCTTCAGGCCCTCTTAGAGCGCCTCCCTCCCACTCCTACCCCTCCTCAGGCACCTCCAGTTAGGGCTGACACACCTCCAGTCCCTCGCTTTGGGGCCTCTCCCTCTGTTCACGCCAATATTCCTTGTCCAGCGCTCCCAGATGCATTCAATGGTGACCAAGCCATGGGCGAGCGATTCCTGCAATCATGTATCACCTACCTTCAGCTCAGTGGGGAAGCCTTTCCTTCTGATGCTCTCAAGATTGCCTGGGTTCTTTCCTACATGAAGTCTGAACAAGCTTCAACATATGCACTACAAGTTTTTCGACGTCCTGGAGGAGTAGAGAGCTTTGGAAGCTGGGATCAGTTTGAGAAGGAGTTTCGAACTGAGTTCTTTCCCTTGGACCCTGCTAAGGTAGCAGCCCTTACTCTCCAAGACCCCCATCAATATGGACAGGGAAAGCGGACCTTGTAAGGGCGACCTCCGGAGGTTGCGGCTAAGTCACACAACTGGCAGAGGGAAATCCGAAGTGTATTAGAGACAGTACATATTACAGGGAAGTAACTAATCACCTGGCAGAGGGAAATCCGAAGAGAACAAGTCTAAGGATTCCTCTGCCACGGTGTGGCGCATCAGTGTGGGGGCGGGGGCATGAGAACGACTGTACAACATCTCGGAGAAGTCCGACGACTGCAAGGGAGCATTCCAGAGACCTCCGGGATGGCCCAAAAAGGAAATGGCCGGAAAAGGAAATCCGGGGGTCCCGGAGATCTCTGGGATGGCCGGGAAAAGGAAGTCCCCTGACATCACCCCCCCCTTAGAGTGCGGCGTCTTGACGCACCGGGTAGAACAAGTTGCGGACCGCGCGGTCCACCGGGGAGACGGGGTAGATGCCCCAGATTGTGCAGGGAGCCTCCGGGTGACTACGGTGGAAGTCCTTCACCAGAGCGGGCGCGTGGACATTTTCGGCGGGTTCCCAGGAGATGTCTTCGATACCGTAGCCCTTCCACTTGACCTTGTATTGCAGCTTGTGCCGGAATAGACGGCTGTCAAGGATCTTCTCCACTTTGTACTCCGGGCGGTTGTTGACAATGACCGGAGGTGGTGAAGGCGGAGCACGTCGACCTGGAATAGGGTCGTCCGGGGCAGGCAAAAGCTTGACCACGTTGAAGACCGGATGGAGGCGCCGCATGCTGGTGGGCAGCCGGAGCCTGTAGGCCAACGGTCCTACCTGGCGCTCAACCACATATGGCCCCAGTTGTCAGTGTGAGAGCTTTTGGGACGGCCTAGTGGTCGCGATGTCAGAGGCGTCCAGGTAGACTCGGTCTCCAGGCTTGTACTGGGGGGTCGGCAAGCGTCCTCGGCCGTAATAGCGGGCCATGTTGTCCTTGGCCTTGGTCAGGGCTGCCTCCGCCTCCTCCTGTGCCTTTCGCATACGGTCAACAAACTCATTGACCGTCTCGTTCTCCAATCGTTGTGCATGCGGTTCAAAGCCCATCTGGGGGTGCCTGCCGGTGTCCAGAAAGAACGGGGAGTGCTGCGTGGAGGCATGGATGCGGTTATTGTACTGGAACTCGGCCTCCGGGAGGAGTTCGTCCCAGTCGTCCTGCTGCTCGTTGCAGAAGAGCCGGAGGTACTGTTCCAGTTCCTGGTTGACGCGTTTGGTCTGGCCATCGGACTGCGGGTGGTAGGCGGTGGAAGTGTGGAGCTTGATGTGCAGGAGACGATAGAGCTCCCGGGTGAAGTCTGCCACAAACTGGGGGCCTCGGTCGGAGATGTAGGCATCGGAGAGGCCGTGGAGCTTCCAGACGTTCTTCCGGTACAGGTTGGCTGCGCCCATTGCTGAGCAGGTCATGTGCGTTGGAATGAAGTGAGCTCGCTTTCCATACAGGTCGACCACAACCATCACTGCGTCGTATCCATGCGCGTCCAGAAGTTCCACGATGAAATCGACGGAGGCCACACTCCAGTGTGCCGCAGGTGTAGGGAGGGATTGCAGATGGCCTGTCGGGGGGCGCCGGTGTGGTTTTGTCCGGAG
>QLOM01004622.1:0-16255 GCA_003313785.1 Termitomyces sp. MG148 | reverse complement strand
TGTAGTTTCCAGAAAATACCATATTCATTGTCAGCATCACAATCTGGTCATTGTGAGAAAAGAGAACCTCGAGAATTGTCCAAAACAGAAGTAGCTGTGGCAGATAACCCCGAGCCATGTTATCTGCCACTTGTCCAATTCCATCCTACTGGCAGAACATGTACACAAGTTTCAGGTCAGTCAGTTCTAATTACAAGCAGCATTGAAGTAATATTGAATAGTGATATCTTGAATTATTGAAGCATACGGGGAGCGTCAATGTCGCGATGTTACCTCCCACGGCGTTTGCCGGGCAGATAACATTGGGAGCAAAGCGGGACTTAAACGTCCTAATTCGAAGCTATCTGACCGGAATGTAGGGAGGCAACCGTCATGGTCACGGCAGTCCTGTTGCGTTGCCAGATTTGTGTATGTCACGACTAACGGTTGACAAGGTTGCCTGTAAGAAATCGTGACATCAAAAGATGAAAAAAAATGCTCGAAAAATCACTTGTGGAATTCTACGTCTCATTGTATCAAAAGCTATACACAGCATCTTTCCCCTTCCAGATTTCAAAGTTTATCTCTAGGCAGCGTGACAGAGCTCTAAGTATGCCCCATTCCTCATTGTCAAGTGCAAATGAATATGCAGAGTTGGAATTAGTCAGGGGAATGCTGTCCAGAAGATTCTCGAGTTGTTTCTGTAAGTGTGTTGGGATGGCTAAGAGCCTGGGGTGGACGCGCCATGGCATAAGTGTATGTAGATCAGAAATTTTTATAGTAATAAGGAATAGATGAAAAGAGACGTAAAATGTGTGTACCGGTTGCTACTTGGCCAGGCTCTCGATCCTTGGCATGGTTGCTTAATTTGGCCCTGTCACGCACCCTCGGGGCTCAGTTGCGTTGCTCCGCAAAACTCAGTCTGTCACGGTTCCCGGCTCGTTGCCTCCCTACATTCCGGTACAGTATGTCACTTACATGGTATGCGGAATGATGTATATCCAAATAATCGAAATTGTAGCGATACAAAGACAGGGAACGTTTCCAAGTCACAGCATCACGTCACTGTTACATGTGACGCTGACAACGATTTACTTCCAATTTAAACCTCTAAGCTCTCTTCCTATTGAAGGAACAGAATTAGAAGAGACAATCCGAGTCATTACGGTCCGATCACCGACCGCTGACATTTTCTGACAAGTTCTCTCTCTGACCACTCACTGAGAGAACATTCTAGTAGCATACAATAAACCTGTATATAAAGACATCTTGTAGTACGAAAAGAATAACGATTCTACCTTTTGTTCAACTAACAGACAATACAGGGCTGAAATATATTTGTCTTACCATTTTCCACTCTTCGCGTGCCACCGACCAAACGCTCCTGTCTGAAATAATAATGAATTCTTGATATTCAAAGACATGATAATGAGCCTTTATGAGTATAATGAACAGAGATAATGGTAAACAGCTGCAATAATGGACCGGCATCAGCCCCGACTCGCGATTGCAGATAAGTATTGTAGCGCGAATTCGGCGGGATCTGAGGTAAAAGGCTGAAAGCCACGTAGGGCAGCTTCTGCGATGTGTGCTTCTGCGATGTGTGGTTCTGTACCTGAAGTTTTAATGGCTTCTGAGGTAGTTGTCGTAGAGCCATTGAGGGAGGACGAGGTTCCCTCCGTTAGCAGTAAGAATCTGGAGATATTTCTTGGATAGATAATCGAAAACTGAGCGGGGAGCATACGTAGACGGGGTTTAGCCTGACATAGCTCCTCGCTACATAACAAAGTGAGAATACATCGCCCAGACAACGTCGAAGATTTGATTTCCAACCTGTCGGAATGTCTGGTATTGGGAACTCATCAGAAAAAGTAGAAATAACACATGTGATGAAACTCACCAGCGATCTTTTGAAATGGCCTTTCGCGGAATTGAAGCGAGATTGTACAGCTTGGCCATCCAGGAAAAACGCCACACGATTGATTGCTTTGGTACGCGAGTACGAAGATTTTTCAGACGTGGTAAGCTCTTCACGTGGTCGTCAAACCCTGAGCAGCGCCACCCGCTTGCAGAGAGAATTCTTCCTAAGCCTAGGAAAACCGGTGTTGAGAGCACTCATTACCTGTTCCAATGACTTGGGCATGTTGAATGACTGATCGTGCGTGGGGGCCGCGGTGGTGTAGCCAAATAAGTGTCAATATACAGATTTTTGGGCGCACCTCTTTCGTTCGACGACATACTATTTCCAGTGATGGCCCAGACAGAACTCATCGACGGGCGTATTTCCGTGAACCAGTGTAAGCTCGCTGTAGATGCTCTTTATGCTCATGAAACACAGAAAGCGAAGAAGTTGGAGGAGACTGAGTTATTACCCAGAAAAGAACCCAACATCTGGTTGAATATCACTGTCAAGAAGATTCCTTCCGGACTCAAATTCAAGCCCAAAAAAATGTAAGCCAATTAATATACCATACGTTCTCCACTGACATTGGGGAGTTAGTCCCATCGTACACCCTCTAATCGACCCCAGAACAACATCAATATGTCTAATTACGAAAGACCCGCAGCGGGAATACAAGGACCTCCTCGAGACACATAATATCAAATTTATATCAAGAGTGGTTGGCATTGAGAAGCTGAAGGGTAAATTTAAACCTTACGAAGCTCGGCGAGCACTCTTGAAAGAGAATGGTCTCTTCCTGGCGGACGAAAGAATCGTTCCTCTATTGCCGAAACTTCTTGGTGTTAAATGGTTTGAGGCGAAAAAGTGACTTTTCCTGTTCGAGCTCGTCCTCGTTAAATGCTAATGGATATCAGACAACCGATCCCAGTCTGCTTAAAACGTAAAGATCTCAAAGGAGAACTGGAGCGCGCAGTATCGTCGACTTACATGAACCAAAATCGGGGCACTTGCACGTATGTTTGTCGCGATTCGAATCTTTCAGGACTCAGATTTGAATAGTTCGGTAAAAATCGCTACACTTTCTCAGACCCCGAAGCAAATATTAGAAAACCTGAAGGTGGCTCTACCCGCAATCTCGAAACACATTGCCAATGGTTGGGACAATATACAAGCTTTGCACATCAAGACCAATTCTAGCGTCAGTCTACCAATATGGAGCTGTACTCTCGATGAGGGTGAGGGAGGACGATGGCCCGCCGCCGAAGAAGAGTGGACAGGATTCGGCACTGAAGCGGGCCAGGAAAATTCTGACACTCCCAGCGAGTCGGGAACAGGTGACATTTCCACGACGAAGAGCGAACCGAAAGTTCGGAGCAAAGGGAAGAAGAGGGCTCAGGACGAGGAACAGGGTGAAAACCCGAAGAAAAAGGCGAAGGGTGTGAAGGGACAGCCAATGACAGAGCCCTTAGAATCGACGACGAAATCTGACCTCCCGAGCGCTGTGAAGACCAAATCTACTTCCAACCTCAAGGGTGTGAAGAAGTCGGCTACACCAATTGATGGCGAAGTTCCATCAGTATCTTCTGTGACGAACGAAGAGCTGAAGCAGAAGCGTAGCAGGACGCCCGGCGAGAGGAAGAAAAATAAAGTCAACGCAGCCGGAGTCAAAAGTTCAAAGGACCGGATCCTAGGCAAGAAAGTTGTTCAATGATTTGCGCGGCATCTCTTGGTAGCAGTATGCATCTAATATATTGTGATGTTTCCAACACCCTGGTTTCGAGACTAAAGATCTACTATGTGGGTCTCCTATGGCAACCAGGAGAAGACGGCTCTCCAAATTTTCCGTCGGTGACCTCTACCTGGTGAAAAGATAATGCTGTTGCCTTGCTAGCTGACCCACCAAAATCGCTTTTTTCAGCCATTTGTATTTGAGGAAAACTGGGGTTGAATGTTGAACAGTCGGCCCGATGGCTGAGTCAGCGGCCGCCTGCATGGGTCTTGAAATTTCTCAATTCGACTGCCAGGATGTCGATGTCCATGAAAACAACGGTTAAAAACCGCATTTCAGTCGGGAATGACTCTAACCTATTTGAAATGAAGTTAGTTCGGCTTCGCCACCTTTTCTCTGTTTTTTTATGATTTTCATCGCCAGCTGGCGATCGCCGGTTGCAAGTGGGGAAACCCGGCGTGGCGAACAATTGATCCGGTAACTTCATTACCCGACCCGGCACATATAACATGTCCTTCTCCTTCTCCAGATAGCTCGAAATTCACTTCGAACCCTCTCTATGACAAACAACGCCACCACATCAACGAAGCTTCGTATTCCCCATCCGGCGGAGCCAGACTGTGCGATTGTTGGCATCTTGGAACAGCATTCTCCGTCCAGCCCGACTGCGGGAAGGAAGCTGGCCTTGGTGAGTTGTTGCAATGTTGACTCGACGTATATTGAGCCCCGTCGATCGCTCTCTTTTTTAAAGATCCTGCATGGCACAATGGGGTACGTAAATCCTCCGTATCTCCGACACTAGGAGCACTCAGATGAAAAATGAAAAGTAACGTCATCATCTCAGGCACAAAGATTACTTGTTTCAAAAGCGCCTCGCGTTGAAGTTGCCATTGGACTCTTTCCGCTTTGATTTCAGGTCACTACTTTTGCTCAAGTGGTGAAAAACAGCTTATCGGGAAATGTCTTTTCCAATTGAACAGGGGGAATCACGAGACCTCGGGTACGTGGCGTCAGGGCGCTATGGAAGAAGACATGGTAGACCTCAAGGTCGTTGTGGACTATCTAAAGTCTACATATGGGTATGTGGTTGACCTAGTGGTAGGTCACTCCCGCGGTGCCATGACGGCCATACGCTGGATCTGCACCACTGAAGAGGGGAGAAATATATCTGCTTTCGTAAATGCCTCAGGACGGTATCGAATGCATGTGAGTTGATCAGATCCTTTTATCTCTTCAACATTTTCATGCTACTTCCACATCCAGAAAATACTCGGTAATATTTTTTCTGCTGAGTTATGGTACCATCCTCGTCTAAGCTTTATCCGAAAACAGAGTCACCTGCTGCTGCCGCCTGGAAGGCAAGTTTCAAAGAACGAGGTTACTATGACTGGAAGGTTACTGTGGCAAAAAGACGAGTCACCGTCAAAATCTTCCCAGAAGATCTGGAAACCACTACGAAATGGGACACGTCGATTGTCTGGGATCAATTTCCACAAAACATTGACGTTTTGACGTTGCACGGCCTTGCGGACAGTACTGTTCCTCCGTGGGTTCTTGTTACCTATCGTATATTGTGTAATCCTCCTGACGAGCAATGTCGACATAGTTATGACGCGATGATTTTCACACGCGCATTCAGCGGTAGGACACCAGGAACCCACGTTCTCAATATGATTGAAGATGCAGATCATAATTATACTGGCCATCAGGATGAAGTTGTATCTGCAGTCCTCGATTGGTGGGCTGCGAGAGAACGAGGGGAACTTAGGACAAGTGTTTGGGTAGAACAAGAGGCTCTTAGAGCCAGACTGTGATCATCAGTTTTCTCTTCGCTTCACTTCAAGTTGATTGTTAACCTTGATCGATTGCTTCGTTCAAGATAGAGGTTCTGAATGGGATATGTCTGTTTCCCTTCATGCTATAGATTATTTTCCCTTAACATATCATATAGACTGCCATTTCAGGTTTTCTCGTCACGCACTCCGAGTAATCACTGTCAGAGAATTATTGCCCTATCTTGTTTCGAATACAGCTCGATATGAATCGATCCAATCTGATGCACGCCTTCATGAAACAGAGAATAAATATTTTATCGAAACTGAGCGCAAATAATTGGACTACGTAAGATATATGGATCTTGTGATTGTGAATATTTCTTGCGAAAAGAAGGCATTATAGGATATTGAAATAGTGTAAGAAAATGTATGTCAACGGATGAAGTAGCGGCAGTATAATCAATACAGTTGATGGTTTCGATGATTCTGGTGATCGCTTGTGATATTAGATGATATGCATGTCGGACGCGTCGCGATAGGATGACGCGTGGAATACGAGTCGGACAGTGTGTCCTCAGCGTTGGAAGGGAGAGGACGTGACGGGCGTGTTATGGTGCCCCGTATGTTCAGAAGAACACTGCACCCTGGGTCGTAGCTCCTCCTTTGACTCCTTTGACTCCTCCTGATTGTGAGCCTTCGGAACCACTTTTAACGTTTCCGTTGTTGGATTGGCCACCGCTCATAGTGCGAAAAATGAGAGGACGAATTAGAAGATGAGATTTGGAGTCGATTTCTGGATCGATGAATGTCGAAGTGCGTAGGAGAGAAACTCCGAATATTGTAGAATCATATCGTTTCGTAGTCCCTTTATAGTGGAAGACCAGAGGCACAGTTACAGCACAGGTGACCATCAGTGACTCGAGGGTAAGATGACGGACGGCACCGTTACAGCTGTAAAGTCTCCCACGAAGCAAATTAATGTTGCAGGACATGGATGGAACAGGTGTAAGAGGACAAGATGCATCTAGATAATGATTGTGGCAACGACCAAGGGATATCAAAAAAGTTTCATAACCAGTGAGTCAACAATTCAACATCAACATGGAGCTAACGGAAACGGCAATAGATAAGACGTCAACAGTGTTGCACTGCAATGTTCCCGACTTTTGTGTTAAGTTTTACCTTAGTTGGTCAATAACAAAGAAATTCGACTGTGTACAGCCTATCGCCAACGCCGACTCGGAGTGAATTGGGAACCTTATGCCATCACCGTTCCCCAAACGTCTTCACTAACCCTGGGCGCTTTCTGCAGTCACTGCAGCGCTTTTTGGCAACATCCCGAAGACATGCTGATGATCCAATATCACCTTGTTCAGGCCGCACAGGGCATACTTCGGGATATGTTACAACATAGGTGTCAAGAAATTTCAAAGACAAGTTCCCAGGGTTGATCAACATCTTGGGAAGCAGCATGCTCTCTCCTGTAACTTTCTACCGTCATCGCTCAGGTACATACCTATAAATCGTCTCTTATCGCATAAGATTGCATCGTTTGGTGAGTGAGCTGCCATTTACGGCACAGCAAACCGGGTGCGCGCTACTAGGCGCTACTGGGCGCTGAAGGTCGTGCTTCCCGTCCCTGCCAGGTTGGACATATGCCGAAGCGACAAACACAGCTTCCTCTGTAAGCCACGACGAGGTGACTAAACAAGGGCGTATGCATGACTGACTTGGGTCACTCTAAGGTAAACGCTCGGTCTTACTGTCAAATGTCCTTCCTGCCATTACATTTCTATCGAAGAATGACAGAAGACCAGTGAGGTAGTTACTCGTCTTGTGACCTAGTAGGTTCTTACAAGAAATCTTGTCCGTTCTCCCTGAAACCTCTTCTCCTACCGGACGATTCCGAATATCCTGCTATTTCTCACTTTTGCGATATTTCTGTCCTCCATTCATTGTGAAATCTGAGATTTCGATTTCAATCATCTTTCTCAGCCTGTGTGTTACTCATGTACGTATGGCCGAAAACTTTTTGATTGACTCGGCGTCTGTCTATTAGTACCTTCTCCCATGTCAGATTGGCATTTGGAATATTGATGTATAGACCCACTTCGACGTGCTATCCCTCTACCTCGATAAAAAATCTGTAAGATCAGGAATACAGTGTAGATTACGGAAACATCTGTAATCGGACTACAAACAGATTCCAATAGTACCATGTATTTAATCCGGAGGGATCTAATCTCAGGTGATGATGGCCGTGATGAGTTAGATCGAAGCAAAGACATTGAAGAAACATGTATCCTGGCAATATTCTGAGCGGTTCTATGGTAGATTGCCGTAGACTCGTATTGGCATCTTTCTGACAGGTAAGGAACAGTTATAGTCGAAGAGAGTTTCAGTCTCCTTGAAGCGTTTCAAGATTTCAGTTCGGGATCTCGAATTTGTTTGAAACAGACCGAGAGAACAGACGGAAGGCAAGTCTCACAAATGCTTAAAATTGTCTAATGACCAGGAAAGATGCACTGGGAAAGTCCGAAAGCGTCATTGGACCCAACCAAGATGTTGCTGTATGAGCTGAAGATGCTATCACGGACAGGAGGTTTCACTGGTTGATGTCAACAAGGGATGCACGGGGATTCGGCTTATGATGACAACAGTGAGATTGCTGGAGGGATAAAGATCGCAGATGCGTAGTCTGCAGGCAGGCGGCTGTCGGTCAAAGACATCTTTGGGCTTAGTATCTGAAGTCAGAACATAGTAATTCGGAACATTCAATCAGTGACATATCCCCAGACTGTGGTTCGCAAGGTCGAAGATTGTCAACTAATCTAATGTTGAGGACATGGCTGGACAGCGTTCGCATCATTTGCTCCGTGACATCACTGCGCAAGGCCCTTACAGGGCACCTTTCCTGTACGTTGAAAGAACGATCAATCGCTGTAGTTGGTTCATTGTATTGAACATATCGTATTTTGACGCCACATTTTGTACCTCTGGAAAGGAGAGGCATAGACGCTCCTGGTTGTATGTACGTCGTTGGTAATGGATAGTGTCGCATTTGTACAATACATACAAAAATTTCACGTACACAAGATCTGCTCGAGGAATGTTGTGCATATCAAACGACTTCAACAACGATTTTACCACTGTCATTGAGTGAAGAAGTAAGTCAACGCATGTGGATCACTAGATGAACCATCACCAGTTTCCATTGCATTGCATTTCACGGTGTGCGTCTTGTATATCGGTCCACGAATAAATCTGCAAACGTCAGGGAATGTCAAGGACAAGATGTATTCAATAGCAATAATGGAAGATGTCGGACCTTATGAATATAAACTCTGATTGGACCTTGTCCTTGAGGTCCTGTTATGTGCTTTAAAATTTCACGTCCAAAACTTTGGATGAATCGGTAGGAGTTAGATGGGACAGAGCAGAAGAGGCCCACCGATCAATTAAATCAGCCTGATATGGGATAGAGCGCGATCTTAGAGTTGAACCTTGGATGCGAAGCCGTTTGTATAAGATCGGCGAGAGGTCCACGTCGACTCGAGGGCCTGCTATGCCATGAGAGGCAGCCAAAATCAGAGACAAAACATACCGCTGAGTAGGGCAAGCATCGTCATATGACCGTCTACAGCTAAACTCTCGATATTCTGCTTCCAATGGGTTTTGCCAACGAAATCAATCACGACATCAGCGCCCTTATTATCAGTCGCTCGTTTGACGGTCTGAGAAAAATCTTCAGTCTTATAATTAACAACGTGTGTGGGTCCCAAAGGCAGAGTCAGAAGCCAGTCGAGCTTCTCTTTCGTTGACGCGGTAGCAGTGACAGTCTTCCTAAAATTGATTCGATGAGTGACAGGTTTAAACGAACATGAGACGGGAGTGGAACACTCACGCTCCATAGAAACGGGCCAATTGTATGGCAGATACTCCGACCCCTGATGCACCGGCGTGAACAAGAACATTCCCGCCTTTCTTGTGTTCAGCGATCAGGATGAGTGCCTGAAATGCTACGCAGAATATGAGCGTCGGAAGCTGAACGGAATATAATGACGAATATTGACCAGTAAGAAAAGCTTCGGGGATACTGGCAGCCTCTGCCCAAGAAAGATGGCTCGGCTTGCGTAAGATGTGAGACGATGGCAAAACGATAAATTCTGCATATGCCCCCTGAATCACGGATCAAAAGTATGCAATACATGTACTGCTTATGAAGCGGAGCACATACCCCTCCTGCCAATCCTAGAACCTCGTCGTTGATTTTCCAATCCGAAACATCTGCGCCGAGGGCGGTGATGTGACCGGAGAACTCAACTCCAAGGATAGACGAGGATCCTACAGGGGGTGGATACCGCCCTTCACGTTGTAATATATCCATGCGATTAAGGCCAAACGCCATAATCTACATCTAATGTCAGAATACATTTGACGGCTGTGGTAAAGATGGATACACGCTTTGACGAGTACCTGTCCTGGTCCAGGAATCGGGGTGGGCGCTTCGCCGAGGTACAGGTTCTCTACAGGACCTTGACCGTTTTTTATAAGAATAGCGCGCATTGCAATATGAACCTAGTACTGTAGAGATGATGGTGATGACTGCGTGTAAGTTAGGGTTGGTAAGCTCGCAGTAGTAATTCTGTCCCTTCCAACGTCACATGTTGATCAATAATCATATACTACCATGTTCTCAAGGTCGTGGATCATGACAATACCAAAAAACTGCGAAGGTCCACGTGGTGTGTTCTATCAGTGTCATAACCGCGCCATGTGAGTCGAAAAATAAACAATTGGTTGGTTGGTTGGTTGGTTGGTTGGTTGTTATTACCGACGCGGTCCGCGTGCGAACAGCCGACATTAGTCGCGCCCATGTAAGTATGCTGAAACCCGTTTAATTGATTTCAAACTAATAACTTAAAATCTGGCCCAAAAACTACGTCAGAAGGCCTAGTTCAACAATGGAGACTCCAAGTCGGTTTTCGATTTGGGAACTTATTTATCCGTCGGACATTGTGTTCGTACACGTGACAAATGTTCCCACGAAGTTTCTATAAAAATTTCACAACTTTGAGGCTTCAATACGTTTGAACAGCCATCGGTGGTCCAGTGGTCGACTCTCAAGTAAGTACTTATCTACTCCCTTATGCTCTGGATGAATATGAGCTATGGTCCGTGTTTCCAAGAAGCGACTAGACACCGCTGCTTAGCCATGCCGATAACCTTTACCTAGCCCTCTGATGTTTCCTTGTGACAAGTTTGAAAATTGGATTTTGACATTAGTTTCTCTCACAGGCATTAATATCCTCTATCCATTGTCCGCTCACTAGTCTCTTTTCTCTCTCAAATACATTTAAGGTGAGTATTTCCTATAAATTTGGTCAATTCGTACCAAACCCTTTCTATGATGACTTGTGCTATGGTCCGTGTTTCCAAGAAGCGACTAGACACCGCTGCTCAAATATGCCGACACCATTTTACCTAGCCTTCTGATATTTTCACCATTTTTTACTCGCAAGATTACTGACTTGTCCTTTTTCCCTAGGTCGATTCTTTGTCCAGGAGCGTCTTCTGTTTGTCCTTTCATTTCTGTATGTATTGTGCGGAATTAATTTTGAATTAATTTTACCATGTTGTTGTATTTAATCCATCATGAATTCGTGAAATTCGGCCACTGACGGCCACTGAAAACTACTTTTCCCTAGGCATACTTGGTAACTCAATTTGTTTGTTTGAGTTTTCCTTTATGACGGAAAGCTGGACATACTTGTTACATTCGTCCTCTTCTGAGTACCCAGAAAGCGGTTCATTGTTTTCGTTTGGTAGAAAACTCTGAAAGTTCTGCGCTGTCGATACCTTGTTCGGTCTTCCTTTTTCCTTCTTTTTCAAAGAGAGAGTAAGTATCCCGTATCTCAAAAATGGGAGTTAATATCGTAGAGTTATTTCACCTTCCTCTACCATCACTGAGGCAGTAAGTCACATATATTTTCATGTTTCTATACGACACAACTAATTACCACTATAGTATTACTTATTCGTTATTAGTAGTGTTTCCGTGGTTCTTAGTACTGGGCTGGCAGGAATCTGAGACATTTTCACAGTAACATTCGTTGGAGTGGGTCTGATGAATTGCCTCAAAACTATGCATAGTGTTACAATTTGGGAAAATATCAACATTGTGTGGCACTTGCGTTATGGCTTGAGTTTTGGTAGTAAGACAGTTCACTTAACTCGATGACGAACTCTGTCGCTGATTTTATCAATGCAATTTTAGCCAGGTTCATCTACAAAATGGATTGTAAGATGTTCCTCACAGCACGCAGTGTGACTCGTCTAACCAATACCCACTAAAACCTCGGTCGCTATCCTCCATGCCTTAAGAGAGTCTACTCTCTGGCAACAAAATCCTCCATGCATTCATGATCACCTTGGTGCCTGTCGCCTTCTTGCCAAAACGGGCGGCATCGGTGGTCAGGCAGTCCAGCTTGAGTACAGCTTTATCTTCTGTGCAATTGCTCTTATCCTGTTTTTAACTCTGCATCTGTCAGTATTTTTCGGGGTCCGCCCCCTGGATATCCTCCAATTGCACCTGAGTTTCCCATGTTCTCGACGCTACTAACTTTCAGAATCTATTTGCTCCTTTTTTGTGCCTTGTTGGGCTCCCTGAGATGATTGCGTACACGAGTTGTTCGCCTAGGGAATGTTTCTCAAAAGGTATTCCTCTCTTTTCATGTAGTTCTTTGACTACCCCTTCCACACGGTTTCCTGCCCTCTTGTCATTCCGCCAGTGTGTTATCACATTGTGTACATATTGTTCAGTGTTCAAAGTCTTCTATGTTTCCCAATATTTACCTACTTTAAAGGTGTTATGCATAGGAAAGCCCTGGTCTCTTTTGGCAGTGTCTTGTCCTTTCTTGACATCCATATTTTCTAAAATCTGTGGGTGCTTCATCATTATGATCGTTTACTGCCTAGAGTATCATATCTAGGTGCGTCTCAGTGCCTCTCCTTGCTGGAGTGGGCTTGGACTATTATTCCTTTGTATATCGTCACTGCTTGTGTGATTGTCGTCAGTTTCGTTCCTGAGAGGCGGTATTTCCAAGTTGATCTCATCTAGGGTTTGCTTCCTTGTTCCCTCGTCTGCTAGCCTAGTTTGTCGGCTCCCTCATTTGCTTCCACACCTGAGTGACACCTTTCATGTTCGCCAACGCTGCTCAGAGAACGTAATCACCGAAAATTGTCACTCAATCGTTACATTCAAAGTCTGAAGATCTGAAGTTGGAAGGTCTCAATTGCAAGGCATCTAACCATATGTCCAGAAAGTAAGCAGGTTCGCGAATGGTCGTCTTGGGAGTTCCTCACAGATTCTGAATCCAGCTTCTGGAACTAGCACTTCATTCCACCAGTCCGATGAAGCACCAGAAATCTGGGGTCATAAAATTTAGAGAAATGTGCAGGCCTGGGTGGCTGGAAACCATTGCGTGATTGTGGCTGGCGAAACGCTCTTACAGAGAGTTTTTATAACAGATGTACACTTGACACGAGGATGATCTGACAAGCATACAGTCACACAAGACAGTACGCCATGGCCACAAAGCCTGTATACCAGCAATTGTGGAATATATAAATGTACGTATGTGTATGTGTCAAACCGACCAGGAAACGTTTTGCCCAAGGTAAAGCACAATCACTTTATCTCTCTCCGGATAGAGGAAATACGACGCATTTGTTTAGGTCTGCTGGAGAAACATGAGCTATCCTTGTACTACTTTAAGCTGAGCCTACATCAAGCAACCGGGTGTGTTAATGATGCATTTAAAGAGATGAGAAGGGACGTGACATACAACAGGGGCTGCTGTACCATCCTGAATGGCCTTTTGCTGAGCTAGGAAGGTAGTTGATGCAGCTGGGCATCCTTTCCCGGGACCGTTGACATTTTGCAGAGTTACAATGGCAGTCTGCAGCCGCGCAAGCTGAGAACTCTTTGAGTTATCCTCGGGAAATGAGACCTTGACAGAGGGGTTGTTCACAACGAACCCAGCAGCGACGTTTCCTTCGAGGGACTATAAAGACCATAATATGAACATGTGAATAAAATCAAGGTAAATTGGGCTTACCTGGATGAAGGCATCCCTGTTGGGAGGGCAGGAGCAAGGAATTTTAACAACCTGGCCAGTGGCGTTGGTAGTGCCATCACAATCTCCAGTACCGGTAGGGTTCACACCAGGGTTTACTCCGAATTCAGGAACCAAGGATGTGTCAATTGTGGCGGAGGTCTGCGTGGGGACCGGTGCTGCGGTTGAAGTTGTTGAAAGAGCGATGGTGGTGCCGTCTTGAATGGCTTTTTGTTGCGCAAGAAAAGTCGTAGACGCAGCAGGACAGCCAACTCCAGGGCCATTGAGATTTTGCAACGTCACGATGGCACTTTGCAACCGGGCAAGCTGAGAGTCCTTTGAGTTGTCTGTGGGGAAAGTAACAGAGATGGAGGGATTGTTGACAACTTTCCCAGCATTCACGTTAGCATTTAGCGACTGAATCTAGGTATGAGATTCATCCCCGTTGGTTAACGATCGAGCCGTACCTGAAGGAAGGATGCTCTATCTGGAGGGCAAGAACAAGGAATCTTGACAACGTTTCCAGCAGAATTTGTTGTTCCGTCACAATCTCCTGTTCCTGTGGGGTTTACGCCAGCGGTGACTCCGAACTCGGGCACGAGGGATGGATCGACATCGCGCTTCCACGGGACCGCAGAAACTAAGGCGGCAGCAGCAACAGCAGGGACAACGTAGAGAGAAAACTTCATGATTCCAGATCAAGGATTCGAATTAAGACTTCGTCTGGTAACGTCAAGCGTCAAGCTGAAGGAATGAATACTGGGTCCGGGTCGGTTGATGGAAGTTGAGCGCTTTAAAATCGACACAGTCGAAGACAAAGGAAAGGAAAGGAATGGATGAAAGAAGAATGAGGGAGGGAGGGAGAACATTGTCAGAGTGGCCCTTTTATGTGATGACCGAAGGTACTTTGACGCCGGCTTTGGATCTTGATGCATGGCAACTCTAATACTCACCAGATAAAGCTTTTCAGCCTCCATGACAACACATTCAAAGATCTTCGTTTCACTGAGGGTGAGCCTATACAAGTCTCTTTTCAGCCTTTTCGCTCAAGTCGGCATCGCTCAAGCTGGAAACTAGGCCTACATAACATTGTTTCAACTGAATTGGATGTTAGGATCACTGCGCTCGAAAGCGCATCTTTGAAGGAGTTGATCCTGTTTCTGTTTCGCAAACGCGCTTCTTCTTCCATGCCTCGGAACGCTTCACTCTCCGATGGACAAAAGCAGTTCCGCCGGCCATTGTCATGGCCCAAGTTGGACACGGATGGTCACGTCTTCGCTAAGCTCAGCGTGTGCATGTGGGACTTTGTGAATACCGTTCCAGAAGCTGTGCTCCTGTCAACCGCGTCCTCGAAAGAAATCCACGACTGTTCACCCGCCACTTCCATTATCATATCTGTTACTCTGTTTCAGTCAAACTGTCACCAAGTCACTTCGTAACCTATGCAAAATCAGTTATCAAAGGTGAAGAAGGATCCTGGTACTTCGAAAGGAAGACAACACGTGTTCAATTGTTCAACTAAACTTCTAACAACCGTTGCTGGGTAGGCTCATCGGACTATGGACTGTACAATTGCCGAACTCGTTCAGCAACAATACAATGACTTCGAATACCCTGGCGGGCAGGTGTAAATAATCCTTGTGCTTGGCAGGGACAAAAAGCTTGAATAGTACATGTCAGACAGGGTAAATCACAAATGAAAGAGCACAAATTTGACACGCTTTGTTAACAAGCTTACTCCAAGGATTTGTTTGGCTGCCGGAGGGGCATTTGCCATGACCAACCTAAAAATCCAGGTCAGCCCATCTTATCTTGGAGATAGAGAATCTCGCGGACCTTTGTGGAAAACTTACACGAGAAGACGGTGGCGTAAACGAGAACTTGTGGGCAATGAGGAAAGGAAAGAAATCCTTCGATCATTCTTGTCTGCTCAAAGTTGACTGAATCACCGTGAAGGATTGTTCATGAGCATAAAGTGACGCCACTCAGTCGGTGGAGTATGTCGGTCAGGGTGATTGTATTGGTGGGATTCAGAACGATTTCAGTAAAGAATCTGCGTCATTCAGTGGGAAAACAAGTAACAGAAAGGCAATGAGTAAAGACGCAACGCAAGCGTCCCTGCGAAAGGAACAGAGAAGGATGGTGGTTTTTTTGTACGTACCTGACACTCGTGTTCAACCAAATATGCCATGTGCCTTCTTTGTGCTATGTAAGTTTACAATTCAGAAGTTCGACTTCCGGGCAACAAATAATCATACACGGCAGCCGTTATTGGCGTCATCAAGAATACAACGTCTGTCCATTCTGTCCATTCATTCCCACCTAATCATATTGGGCAAGCCCTTCCCTCATGTACTCTTCAAACAAGGCTTTGTAGTTCGGGTGCCAGCGACTCAACGCAGGTCGACCTTCAACAATGTCTCCCGCACTCCACATAATCCTAAGTTGGTCGACTTCATGCCTCGTCTCATTGTCGGGCACGAGAATGTAGAAATCGCCCAGGCGGACGCGGTCGAGCATGAAGAGCACCGTCTCTTCGGCGGTCCACGCGCCCTTTGGCTTTTCGCTATCTTCTTTAGCGGCAGTAAGTCCGGTGAAAGTCCATCCCGGGCTGCGACAGATATATTAGTGAGCGAAAGTAGATGGATCGATGGACACGTACACAAAAAGGTGTGCTGTTACATTGCTGTCTGGCTGACCGCGCAGCTCGTGAGCAAGACCTTCTGTAAGGCTTTTCACGGCGGCTTTAGTT